>NJDC01002736.1:17824-70118 GCA_002245475.1 Calephelis virginiensis | reverse complement strand
AATAGAGACGGCTAAGTACGAACTTAGCCTTGTTTGTGACGCGCTTAATATGCGGTTCGAATGACATATTTTTGTCTAGAGTGACCCCTAGGTATTTTGTTGATTTTTCTTAGGGGATCGCTCTACCGAACAGTTTGATGGTGCCCGGGTTACGCCTGGGACTTAGCCGTTCGGGTAGGACACTTCGATTAAAGTACACCGCTGCACTTTTATCGGGGTTCACTTCTATACGCCACTTCCTGAACCATTTGACCAGGAGAGTGGCCGCTTTTCTGAGATTGCTGCCTATATGTTTACCGCGACGGAGGGTTGTATATAGAGCCGTGTCGTCCGCGAAGAGGGCTACGTGGACGCGCGGCGGTCGGGGTACGTCGTTCGTGTAGAGGGTGTATAGTATAGGTGAGAGCACCGAGCCCTGCGACACTCCCGCCTCTAGGGGCCTACAGCTAGAGAGAGTACCTTCTACACGAAATCTGAATTTGCCATTCGACAAGTAGTCTCGTACGATGAGAACTAGTTGACCATTGACATGATATTATGTTCATAGCTGAGTGAAGTACGCTATAACAAACGGACCAATCACAGAACTGATTTCAACACTATCTAATCTCCTAGCTAAGTAAGTTCTAAGTATAGTTTATGAATTGGATGGCTTGACGTAACGAACGCATAGCTAATAATTGTAGTACATCGCACTGCATTGTTTCATTACTTAGCCAAGTATGTTTCTTGAATACGGGTGTTAGACTAGTTAAAAAAGCAAATCTCACTTCTTATTTAGGTATAAAATAGAGATATGCTTCCGTACCGCTGAGAATGTACTGAAATCCTTCAAAATAATATCATGGCCGGTGATGCAAGTTTGTTATGTAAATTTGTTAAATTATAAAGTTCATCAAAGAATCACAGAAATATTTAGATGATTTTAGGCTCGTCACAGTGGTTACAGCTTAATTTTTTTTTATGATATTGGAAGGCAAACAAGCAGAAGGATTTCCTGATGGTAGTCAGTTGTGACAAAATTTACTTGTTGATCTTTTAGACTGACCGATGACAACATTAAATATTTGTGGTAATATAGTGAAAAGTATTATAATATAAATTATTGCCTTTGATTGGCTGATTCACACATTCACAGTATTTGTCTATTCAATGAATACAAAAGTATTTAACAACAAAATATTACATTCGCGGTGCTGTAATACAATATAAGCGACGAAACGTCCGTTAAAGTTCAGTCCCTTAAAGAAAACCCCTTTTTCCTTGACCAATCGCATCACTCCTGAACAGATAGATCAACATTGCTAAATATTTTTGTGTTAATTATTGTCAGGAGAAGGATGACGGATGAAGAATCATATGAAAAAAAAACAATCCTCATAGTAATTAGGATAGGATTACGTCATTCTAGCTGACCGCTAGTAGTTTAAAAATTATATTGATGGTAATGGCAATCCGAGGCAAATAAGAAAATAACAATTTTAACTTTTCACAAACCAATTGCTATTAGTTGTCCGATTCCCGGTTCTTAAAATCAACAAAACTTAATCCATAAGTTTAACAATTTGTAGTTTAGTCAAAAGTAATGAAACGTTACTCATATTCTCAAAAAATGATCAGAGATAAATATCGAAAACGAACGGCCGTTGTTAGCAACCTTACGACGGTAACCTACCATCCGTAATCTAAACTCGTTTCCTTAAAGGACAGTTCCCGATGGCATTAGTCAGGCGCAACGAAATTATTTGATTGGTATTAGTTAGTTTAAATTTTTTTTTTTACTTTTTGTTTACTAATGTGACGCTTCATATTCAAGTCAGAGGTTTGCAACGCACTTTACAACTTTTTTATGTAGGAAAAACGCGACTATTTCTTACAACCAGTTGAAATCGTTTGTTTTTCTTCCTGTACTATACCAGTCACCACTACCAGCAACGCTACTTTCCAAACCGCAACAAGACAGTAGTGAACAATAACGTTAGGCTATCAGGAACTGATAAAGCAATGATACTAGTACGAGCCAGTTGTTGAAGCAAGAACTCTACCATCTACTCTAGCGGAATAAACCAGTATCTTAACTTAATTACTAGATCATTAAACTAGCGGGCGATTGACCTATATCTATATAAACTAGCAAGGCGACATGTCATATCTCTAGGCCTGCAAACATTAAGTTTTGTGGCATTTTCAATAGTAAGATTTGTGAATATTCGTATTAGACCCCTGCGAGTAGTGTAAATATTTACTTTGATATTATTTTATCAGTAATAGAAAACCTAACCCACAAAAATAAGACATTA
This sequence comes from Calephelis virginiensis, assembly GCA_002245475.1. Taxonomy (NCBI): domain Eukaryota; kingdom Metazoa; phylum Arthropoda; class Insecta; order Lepidoptera; family Riodinidae; genus Calephelis; species Calephelis virginiensis. The sequence goes on along the minus strand of NJDC01002736.1, from coordinate 67,818 downwards.
AGAATTATGATGAGTAACAGACATTTCAAGCGGCGTTGTCTAATACAAACAATAGAGATGAGTAATACAAACAAAATCACCCGACGAAAGTGCCAAGCGAATCTGTCCTCAAAGGTGGCACACTGGAACTGTTCCCCACTGTACATAAATTTTTTTCACTAAGCGCAAGGGGCCCGTTCCCGGGTGCGCTTACCCGAGTGGGGCACGCGCGAGGTCAAACAAACTCCCAGTTAGTACAACTAGTTGAAACACGGACATTTACATTTAGTACAACCAGTTTGACATGGCAGTTGTACCAAGGATAGTACCAGAGATACTCAGGTACCATTGTTGCGTACAGGACGTGCCAGTCCAAGGCGAGTTTACGTATTTCAAAGTTGAAAAAGGCTAGCGGTTTGGAATTAGGTGTACGTTAAAATGTCGACTTTCTCTTCGTTTAAGACGTTGCCATCGAGGGTATGCAAGCCAGAACACAACCACTGTATTTAAGTGGCAGGGATGTCAAATTTCTCCCAGAGTAGGAACGCGCGTAATACGAGGTATGACTTAATATAAAATGAAGTGCGATAAACGCCTCGTCTGGCAAGGCACTTAATTATTTCAGTAATACCTTAATGTCCGCAGACAACAATAACAAAGAATTAATACTATTTACTTTGTTACGGAATAGAGCTTGGTCGTTCCAGTAGCGCTAGTTCGGTAAAGTAAATTATATGCTTGTGTTATAGGTGTTAGTCAACAAATTATAATACATAGAAATATTTAAATAGATATCAGAATAAATTTAACAAACACACAGACCCGGAAATGCAGGCATCTAAATATTCATCAGACAAATGTCTGCCCCCGTCGGGAATCGAACAGGAGCCTCGCGGTTGGTCGATGTAGTTAGGCGTGTACGCTAGTCACTCGACCAACGAGGCGGTCATTGTTAAGTACATTCATAACCTCTCAGGGATGGCTCGCACAGCCTGCTGCTGCTTGAAGTTGCGGATGTCGCGAAACGCCAATATTGACAAGGTTAGAAACGGACAAGCGTTCCTTGATCTCGAAAGGTCATTTCGAACTTCAAAAAGTTATATCGTTCGTTGGCCTTGCGATATGTGACCGATTACACTGTTGCTAGTAAATAATTTATTATTATTATACTAATTGATATAATCTCGATAGAGATTAAGGAAGTATTTTGGTATACACAATATATTATCAAACCTATATGTATTATCGTAACAGAGCTACTATTAAGTTTGTAGTGCTATATTTTTAATGCTACTGTGTCATTATCCAATAAACCATCTTCTTTATTCTTCTTTTAATTTTCGAACAAAGAGTTAATACCAATATTCCATAGATGTGTCTATATTTCCGTTGTTGAGGATAATATTTTTGGACACATTGCTGCCCTTAAATATATTACTACTCACAAAATGTAACTATCGATAATCGCCCACTGACGCTCACTTTATAGAGCTGATAGCTTTTAGAGTTCAGCCTGAAGTTTCTAGTCTCGGCCAGCCTCCCTTTACATGTCCTCACATATTAAGGCCGAATGGTACCGAAACGAACGGTAAAGCTAAGTTCTTAGTGATTTTCATAGCCTTTCTAATAGTGAAAGGTATAGTAAACAATCGAAATATCTGACTCCCCTCTGACTTCAGAGTACTGAAAGGGGATCATTTCGTTTGCTTACTGTACCTATATAAGTTTGTTTTGCAAATTGCAAACTTTTTTGAGGCCTTACAAATTCAGCGCACCCACGTTCTTCCTAAACGTACTTTATGCCCAAATTTGATAATTTTAAACAACTGCTAGAAGACTCACGTAATCAAAACGGTCCTTGCACAAATGTCCGAGTAGATGTAAGAAACCGAGCAATGTGAACCAGGCACACCAGAGTAGCACCTCGTCCATGTACTGCACGTTGAGTACGCCAAACACAAAGATGAATTTGTAGAACACGTAGTTCCAGAACTTGTCTTTGACGCGCTGCGCCTCCGACACGCGAAGCCGCCCGAATACCAACCGCTGCACCATTACGCCAAACATCGCCAGCATGCAGTACGCCATGTTAATCACCGCCTGCAAATAATTAAACAAAATTAACCAATGTCCTGTTCAATTTACACGATTTGCATACACAGTATACAAAATCATTTCCATGTAAAATTTTGCCAAGAGAATAGAAAACAATATGGCCCGCAACGTTAAAAAGTTATCAAATGTCATGTAGATCCAATCTTCTCATTCTAAACTTTATAACTTCACCTTACTTGCACCTTATTCAGAATATGTGTATTAACCGTTTCATCACTATAAGAACTATGGCGTAATAAAAGAACAGTTATCGGTGAATACATTTTTAACCTTATGTCCATCTGACTGTAGCGAAACAGACAAGCCACATATTTTGACTAAGCGTAAAGTTAAAGTGAGAAGCTTGGCTTTTCACAGTGCCAACTATGATGAACATAGCTTTGATAGGATTTCATTCCTCTTTGTAAGTTGTTTACGGCAACACTACTGCTTCATATCAATTTACTAGATGATAGAAAGCTGTGTAAAAGCTCGCTCCAATTGGCTCGCTCCAACAGTTTCAGTTTTTCATATTCCTATAGCCATAGCGTCAATGCTCGCGTTTTTCGTGTTTTTTGCCAGAGAGAACCGGATAAACGGTAGATTAGCAAATCTGTTGTAAAAACCCTGGTCGTAAGACGGCACCGCGATAGTATTTTCTTAACAGTTTTCCATGTTTGTGCCTTGGGCCGATAAAAGTTCCAAAAGGTAAGTTTGTTTTTTACACTTACTCGCGATACCTACTTAACGAATCATCATGAAATTTTGCACGCCTATTCTTGGAGTTATTAAAAGTAACATAGGATGCTTTTTAAATGACTTAAACGCGAGCCGTAAAGCGAGCGAAGCTTGAGACTAGTCATCTATAAATTGGTTTACAAACATTTGAATTTCTTTGGCATGTTCTTTGTTTGTCAGTACTATCAAAAGATTCAATAAGCGGGGCCAAATTTTAAACCTGTCCAATTGGAAAATTAGATAAACGAAAACCTCTTCAAATGACACTAAATCCTTGGTACCTAGAGATCACAGTCGACCAGGTTTCACTAAAGTTGTTATAAATTAGTTAAGATAATTAAATATTTCGTAACACCGTTTTAACACATATTCCGTAAATAAATAATTTTGATTTCATTGGTCACTATCACTATAAACCACGGAGCGGTTTTTACCCGCGCCCGCGACGGTCGCGGTTTTATTTCAAAACTCACGAGACCGCTAATTTGTGCGGTCAAATAGCAGTAGCGGTTGAAATCGTCGCTCTCAAACTTGTACATTCTACAGAACCTACGTGCCCGCAACCACCGCGTGCTCGGGCAAAAATCGCTCCGTGAGTTCTTAGGCTAAGACTGAGCAATTTCAAGTCAAAAGCTTTCGACGCGATTTATACATCCACTCAAAAAATATCTTCTTCTTCTTCTTTCTGATGGTTTTGGCCTTAGCGTTAGTATTTTGCCATTAGTCAAGTAGAAATTTGCATCAAATTTTATATCAATTTTAGTAAATTATAATTAGTCATCAATCACAAGTCGTCAGTAAGTCATGTCAAAGTCTTGGGTAAAGCGGTGGCCTCATTACTCCAGCTCGTGTAGTGATATTTGGCGGCAATGAGGAAATACACGATACGCTAATTCCTTCATGATTTTTTCATTTGTGCACTTTCACTGAACAAAATTGTACAAAATGCCACCAAAATTGACTAATTTCACTCAATCTAAACACGAAATTCGATAATTATGAAAAAACTTCGACCATCCTTTCTTTCGATGGCGCCAAAACTCTCCAAAAAAAATATCAAGAATGAATTATTTGTTTATAGTTCCAAATTTTTTTTTGTTATTAGAATATTCAACTGTTTTCCATTTTGGCGCGGAGTTTGAGTTGTAAGTGTTATTTATATTAAACTAGCGGCCCGGTACGTGCTTCGCTACGTATATTTGTACATAAGTCTTTATAATTTGTAACGTATATGACCGCATGAATGACATAACACAACAAAACAAAAGAAGAAAAAACAACAGAAAAAAGTTTCAATATGACAGCACAATCCCCATCTGAAAACAGTTTCAATTTGTCTGAAAAATACCCATTAACAAAATGATCCGCGTATTTATTGAATTCATTTTGTTACAAAAAATGTGATAAATGAAGAACCGTTCGTCCAATTTTATGCAAACTTCACATAAACCATCTACTAAATACTCAAAACAAAGCACTGAACTAACATTTGGTTTGGATAAGTGAGCCCGTTCTTGAGTTATAAAATTACAACGAAAAGTGGCATTGATTTTCAAATATAATTTTAGGATACATTGCTATTTTTAGTTACATCATATTCAGATTTAGTGTGTATTGCGAATTTCATAATGGACAAAAATTTCGTTTTCGGAGTCAATGAAAATGTTACAAAACGCTCACGGTAAATTGACTTTATCAAAAACTCGTACTTATGAGTGGTACAAAGCGTTTAAAAGCAATCGAAAAGATTTTGCTCGTTCTGGTAGGCCATCAACTGGCAACTGAACATCGCAAAAGTGAAGGAAACAGTGACTGAAAACCCTCATTCAACCGTGAGAGAGATAGTCGCCGAATTTTCTGCATTTCACGAGTCGATTCAAATCATCATAACTAATGATTTGGGTATGAAACATGTTGCTGCTCGGCTAGTCCCAAAAGACTTAAATTTACTCCAAAAACTCAATCTCATGAGAATCGCTGAGGACATGTTAGAATGAGTCAATTCTGACCCAATATTCATGAAACGCATTGTCAGTGGTGAAGAGATGTAGGTTTACGAGTTTGACATGTAAACTAGTTAATAAGCTTAGGAGTGGTCTTCCAACTGAACCGAAACCGAAAAAAAAACCCAATCCAAACTTGTTTAAAAGTCAAAGTCATGTTGACTGTTTTTGTTGACAATCGAGGTGCACTCGGAATTCTTGCCAATAGGTCATACGGTAAACAAGGAACGTTATTTGAGCGTTCTGTGGCGTTTAAGAGAGCAAATTCCTGTTTTGGCGCCATCGTGAATGAAGGTGGTCGTATTTTTTTTCATTATAATTGAATTTCGTGTTTCTATTAAATGAAATTGGTTAATTTAAGTGGGAATTAGATCAATTTTGTTCAGTGAAAGTGCACAAATGAAATAATCATGAAGAAATTAGTATATCGTCTACTTCCTCGCTGCCGTCAAATCTCCTAGATGAGCTTGAGTTACGAAGCCACCGCTTTACTCAAGACCCTGACCCTGATCTGACATGACTTTGTACATAGTGACTTATGACTGTTTAAGAATTAACTAACATGACATTGGCAAAGTAGTCGTGAAAAACGATCGAAAGCCATATTTATAAAAGAACAAGAAGGCAGCAAATTCGACGAAACAGGGCAAGATTTGTGAAAAGTAAATTCTTGGATTTTGTACCACAAAAACGCGCCTTCACACAAGGCCGTCATTGTGAACCAAATTTTGACCAAATACTTGACAAATACCATCGAGCAGCCACCGACTTCTTTTTTTTCCTAATCACAAATTGCCACTTCGTGAAACCCGTTTTCTATCAGTAGAAAGCATAAAAAAGAATTCGCGGCAAGAACTAAACTCAATTCTTGAAACATCATTTAAAAAAATATTCGCGTAAGAGTATCGTTTCTGAATGAGTATAGTTTGAAGGCAATAAAATAAATTTTGATGAATAACAAACAGTTTGTGTATTATTGATCGTTTCGCGGTACTTTCTTGACAGAGTAGTACATGACTGACTGTACCACTGCGCGTTGTAACTTCAGAGTCGACTAGAATTTTGGCGCAATCCCTGATTAAATAAACAATGTTTGGTGTCTACAGGCGTCGCGAATTTCTCTTCATCTGGAAACCCTATCAGTACGCCATCAGAAAGAAAGCAAAGCGTTTTAGCACTATGACCTCTGACTTGATGGTAGTATAGAGCAGCTACTAATAAAACTTGCTAAGATTACTGTACTAGTGTCATGACGTGAATATATTTGCCACTGTCATGATCCAGCTTACAGGAAAGATATACCCCGTGAGGTTACTAACTGGTATGACAAAAACAAGTACACGGCTCTCCATAATAGCTATCGTAGGTCCTACGTAGCTCCACATTAAAACGTCTTTAAAAATATTTTGTAAACGAATATATAAAGTAATTTATGTAGTTGACAGTAATTTATGTTCTTGAGCTTCGTTTTGAGCGCTTAAATATGAATGAATATTCATAAAATTTGATCATTAAAAACACCTCATGCCTTTTTTATTGACCATTTACTATTCATTAAACGATTTTATTTGTTTAAAAAAATATAATATTTAAATCACAAAAAAAAACAATCAAATACGTAGATGTAGTTAAAGTTCAAAAAATCAATAATTAATTATTTATTATAAACTGTGTTTAAGAATGGAAGTAAAGACGATATAAATAATTATAGACCTATTTCCATGCTTCCAGCTGTATCCAAAAGCATAAAAAAACGTTAAATAATAGGCTATTGAAGTATCTTACGAAATTTAACATAATATCTGGATCTCAATACGGTTTTCGACATACATATATCAACCGAAGATGCGGTAATATCCTTAATCTCTAAAATTTCAGATCATCTCGACAAAGGAAATAAATGTTTGGCAACTTTTCTAAACGTAAGAAAGGCTTTTGGCACAAATTCTCTGCCCCATTCTTGAATACAAATTAGAAAAAATAGGAATTAGAGGCGCCGAATCAGCACTATTCAAAGAACACCTCTCAAATGGAAAGCAGCATCAAATTAGACCAATGTTACAGCGATGACGTTGCAGTTTCACGTGGAGTTCCACAGGGAAGCGTTCTCGGACCTTCCATTTTTTTCATTTTTATAAATGATCCCTGAAATATGAGTATTAAAAACGCCATACTGCCATTATTGTCTCTGACTCAAACTGGTACAATCTTAAAGCCTGTGAGGAAAAAGGACTAGTAATTGTTAGTGAGTGGTTTAATTATAACCTTTTTATCCTTAATACTTCGAAGACCAATTACTTGTATATGCTTTTCTATTAAAAATAATTTGCAACCTATTCTAGACTTTAATATTAAAATACATTCTTATAGTGATTTAACTAAAAGTATTACGCGCCATTGCGCGTGTATTAGTAAAGAAGATCAAATAAAATACTTGGGTGTTCAAATCCTCTAATCTCCAAAAAAACCATATGCAATGAAAATTAGAAAATTTAACTAGATGTTTAAACTGCTAAGACAAATATTTCCCCAGACACACATCTAAAAACTTACATAATAACATATATGTTGCCTTAGTACAATCTTATTTGTTATTGTATCCCGGTAATGGGTAGAACATTTAAAACACTATTTGTGGAGGTAGAGAGAGCTCAAAGTGCCCTACTAAAGATTATTTGTTACAAGAAACAGCACTTCCCAAGAGATGACCTCAAATACTCAATGGCGTCCTGTCAGTTCGATAGCTGTATGTTTTAAATATATTGTTAAAAAATTATAAAACCCTAACCCATAAGCCTAACATAAACACTTGACGAAGGAATGATAATGTGGTAACCGCTCCCATAACCAAAACCGTCTTTGCTAGCACACAATAATAATAACTAAATCCTTACACAATAAAACTTGTAGATAAACGAAAAATGTCGTACAGAAAATAAGTTAATCTAAATAACAAAGCTAATAAATAAATAAATACACTTGTATAGCATTAAAAAGTTCATATACTCGCAAACAAACAAACAAACAAACGAAACACATAGGTTTATATATGTATATTGATTAATATCTAGTATACGATGATGTTATTATCAGGTTAGTCACTTAATTGTATAAGAACAAGTTATATGACTAAAAGTATTTGAAAAACTGATTTAAGTAAAATCTGATTTAAATTATTTATTTAAGAATTGTATGGAAGAGCATCGCTTCCCGGCATAGGCTTGTTTGGCCTGAAAGAATTCTGCAGTTATTTAATTGTACCGTGTAAACACAGTTACCATAAATAAACGATTTTTGATTTTAGATTTTTTTGAGTTATAAGCCCCTATCGCGTGATGAAGGCTTCGACAAACCGCAAGGTTTTTAAATAGTAGTAGGTAGGTATTTAAATCAAAGACAGGGCTAAGTTAAAATACTGTATAGTACAATGGAGGCGAATTTCAAAGTGGCGGCAGGTAAGATGGTATTACTAATCTAATCCGGGAAAGGCGATGCTTAACTTTATCACCTAGTGAATTGTGATGACTTCCGAAGTGAACACCTACCCGGGCCCGATGCTGTGCTAGCCGTCCGCGTTGAGTACACCGTCACCCACATTGCTAATCAGCGGTACAAAACAAAAGCAGGTCACTCAACCTATTTTGTCGTATCGTAATCAGATTACTATCACAATAACCAATATTGTTATCAGACATATAGAACGCCCTTGTTGAATAGAATAACTAGCAACGCAACCCGGCGTTGCTCGAGTGAAAATACATCGCCTGTTTAATGAATGACGACGTGAACACAGTGGATCGCTGACGTCCAGACGAGCTCGGAAGATAGTTCGGTCTCGACAAGCGGTGGTTGACCCGCAGCACGGAGTAAACGCTGGCGCCAGTTTAATGGAAATAAATGACTAGGCATCATTTATGTGGAGGGCGTCTGATATATTACCTCCAGTCCTAACACAATTTTAAAATTATTTTGGGAAGCCTTTAAGGTTTTATGAAAATACCAATCGCCAATGAGCCCTCTGATGTGGTCGGAAATTTAGAGCATGCTATTAAATCAAATTTTAGAAGTTGCCGCCCTAACATATATCTTATATATTTTTGATTAAGAACAGTGGAATAAAAATGTTATTTTCAATTTGAAGAAGTTAACTTTATAGATCAAACCGAATTTTTACTATATCCGGTCAACAGTCCAAATCCAAAAGCGATTTTCCCGCCCGATGGCCAGCACGTTTGACGAAAAATAGCGGCAAAATAAAATTGGCGAATAACGATGATATCTTTCGATTTATGTATTAAGAACATATAAATGTATATATTTTCAGAATTCTTGAGAATTAAGCTACGTAATAACGTAAAAATGTGTATGTTTAACCTCAAAACCATTTGCAACAAACAAAATGTGAAAAAACTTTCCGTGTTTTTTCCCAATTTTCGCAAGAAAAACATTTCTTATTAAAAACAAACGTGTTTTATTTACCTTCTGTATACTTTATTCGAAAGAACATGAAACGTTTAACAGAATGCAATTACAAAAACAACAATGTCCATGCAAATATTTCACAACACAAGCTCTATAGAATTAAATTCTTGCATGTTCGAAAAAGTGTCACGTGCTATTTAATCTCTTATTATCTCTTATTATGGAGTATTTAGTGGAAGACACTCATAAAACTTATATGTTTTATCTGTAGATATGTCATATAAACATATTACAAATGTTATTTACAAGAAAAATTTATTATATAATTAGAAATAGTTAAAATCGAGCGGGCCGTTACGTCACAAGTACATACATACATGACCGACTTAAATATCGCTAAATTTTATGTAAAACTAGTTAAATGATGTGTAGTGTTTTATAAAATTGTTCATCACTTACCAAAATATAATTTTAACACTTAACTAACACATTTTCACATCACTTTTTGTTTTCAAGTCACTAACCGACCACATACTCGAAAAAAGCGCAACGGATGAATAAATCATGCCAACTCAACTCGTTCCGAAATTTTTTTTACAATGTTGACATACTTCAAATTGTTTTAATACGACGGGTTGTTTATTCTGCTACAGACTAAAAAAAATGTTTGGATACACGAAGTTTACTTGAACAAACTGGAATTAAGAATGGAGCGCGGCAGTCGAGGCCCAAATCGGGTCGGGACCATTGAGCGGACTTTTTTTAGACAGCCGATATGGGCTGCGGACCGTTGACTGGCTATTCAATCACTACCAATTCACATATGCTTTTTACAAACCAAAGATTGGATAATTAAATTATATTCAAAGGAAGCATATTATCATCTGGCAATAACACAGGAAAAGCCAGAACGCAGATGGTACTTGAAATAAGTAACAATAGCCAACCGCTGCTGCTGGCTTGCTTGCAGTTTGATTCGGCAGCAGCCCCAGGATTATGTGTAACGGTACGTAAGCGTAACCAATTACCGAAGTACTTGATATAAGTCGATTAGCTGATGGTAGACCAATAAGAAAAAACAACTAAAAGCTCCCTAGGAATTAGCCGTCATAATTTTAACACACCTAGGTCCGTGCTTCAATCACCAAGAAATCGATAAGACATTCCAATTAGGTTAACAACATTTTTTTTTGAGTATTGAATGCGGCACCCAAGCAATCACTAAGTCACTCCATCTGGACAAGATCGACAATTCGCCAGTGCCTCTGGTCCCTGCTTGTATACTTGTGTGTGTTAAGCTTCTTCTTTTTAACCTTAACCTTACAAAATACACACAAGGACGCACACACACGCACGTTGGCAAGCATTCGCGCAGGCGCACACACACATTTACACATATTTTTATTTTTACATCGAACACTTTCTGTCAATCCCACTTTTTCTCGGATCTTACTATTGTGAATGCGGTCCGCTAACGAAACACCACATATTTTCCGTAGTACTAGCATCTCGACTTGCTTCGTACTTTCATGTTTTTTCTGACACAGGGAAATAAAAATAACAAAATTTTATTATAAAAACAAAATCCCTGCTGCATATAAATACAGAAAATTTAAAAAAAAAACTTAAATTAATAAGAATAATGAGAAATAGTTTAATTATACCTAATCAATATACACAAATCTCTATTCTTTAGAAAGTAGGATATTTACATAATTTCAAACGTGTCATTTAAATTCCTGAGGGAATTTTGAGTTTTTTTTTTGTTTTTACATTGTTTTTGTTAACAGTTAACTTTTATTTTTACAAAATATTGTAAAACAAAGTTCCCTTGTCACAGATGTGTGTCCGCAATAAACTCAAAACTACTCAGCGGATTTACATCATCATCCCTGAAGAAGGTTTTTAATATAAAAAATAGCTGTTGTAGAAAGAATGGCAAATGAAAAATTGACAAAGCAGATATACAATGCGAATGAGGATGGATGTAGGTACCTACCGTGATTTGATCGTGGAATGTCAACATGGTGGAGACCTAACTTGACATTCCACGATCTAATCGCTCGGGTGTTAAGTGAAGGGCTAATTTCCTCGCAATCAATCTTGATAAAATGCCTATGTATATAGTATATAATATAGTATCCTGTGTCCGTCTCCTGGTTTTAAGCTACCTCCTTATAAATTTTCAGCCAAATTGGTTCAGCCGTTCTTAAGTTATAAATAGTGTAACTATCACAAATTTCATTTATTGTTATTATATATATATAAATAGTTAGGTTATGTATAAATTGGTAGAAATGTGGTTGGTTAAACAGTTCAACACGATTGAAAAAATTTAGTACAGAGGGAGCATTCATCGAAAACATTGCCTACCCTACTGGTCTTAAAAATAGAAATAAACAAATATTTCTTAATACCATGGTTATACTAGGAATAGTTATACTTAGAATATACACGAATAATTACGCAAACTATGCAAAAATACGAGGGTGGATCCAAAAGTTCTAAGCCCGACCAAGAAAATGAATGAAAAGTGGGTCTAAATTTATTTTTACTTTTCGACATAGTCTCCATTTAGCTCAACACACTTCTTCCACCTGACCTGCAACTTGTTTATCCCCTCGAAAAAAAAAGATTCCGGAAGGTCGGCGAGATAGTCGTTTATTGCGACTATCACCTCATCTTTGGACGAAAATTTCGAGCCACCCAAGTGTTTTTTTAAGTTTGGAAATAAATGATAATCCGAGGGGGCTAAATCCGGCGAATAAGGCAGCAATTCGTAGCCACAATTATAGATTACAGACATTGTTTCAACCGAAGTATGAACACGTGCATAGTCTTGTTGAAACTAAACTTTCTTACGCAACATTCCCGGCCTTTTTTCTTTTATTTCTTCCCGGAGTCTTCGTAAAAGGTTACAATAATAACTAGAATTTATAATTTGACCTTTCGGTAAATAATCTACAAAAATAGTGCCCTTCGCATCCCAAAAAACAGAAGCCATGACTTTGTTAGTCGACAAAACGACCTTAGCCTTTTTCGGTGGACTGGACCGATTTCAAAAATTATTTCACCCTTAGAATGCTACATTATCCCTGAGTGACATAGGCTTTATTTCATCAAAATCGGTGCAGTAAAAGCCAAGTTACGCAGAAGAAGCTGCGTGAAACTGCTAGTTTTAAAATAATTGTAAAATAACAAGAGTAGAACAGATTTAAGAAATAAATAATGTAATAAACCGATAACATAATGTCAGGAAAACAAAAACTATCATTTAAAAGTTGCTGTCGCGAAAATGATGACCTGTGAAATAGTAATGTTACGGTAAGATCTGTAGTATTGTGTCATTGAATCTAACCCCAAATTAAGAAAAGTATATGCTTGTGTTGTGGGCATTAGTCAACGATATTAATAGGTACCTAGAAAATAGAAGCACTTAAATAAGACACAAGAATAAATTTAATAAACACCCAGACACGGAAATGCAGACATCAAAATGTTCATCATACTAATGCCTGCCTCCTTCGGGAATAGATCCCTAGCCTCGTCGACCCGACCCGACCAACCGGTGTGTGTTAGGCGTGTACGCTAGCCCCTCGACCAACGAGGTGGCCAGGAACCACCCTAATTGCAGAAATTATTTTTCACAACTTCTATTACGCTACATATAGAGTGTTTCATTGTTTACAAATTTCAATTCCGTAACGCGAAGAAGTAAAGTGAATTATCACGTTCAAGAATTTTTTATCTCAACTGAAACCTGTCTTTGTGTCACAATTATATAAATAGAAGAAAATTGTGTTTATCGTTTTGGAGATTGGCCACGACTCATGTTGTCGTTAGCCGACTGTGTTTCCACTTACGTTTCGTGTTTACCCATTTTATATATTTTATTTTTGTATATATTTTTTATATATAGATGAATCTCTAAGTGGCTAACATTGATTTTGAGTTACTATCCTGAATTTATATCAGCTAATATACTTTACAAAATGGCACACAAGCATTATAAAAATAATATAAAAAAAAAAAATATGGTCTAACCCATAATACAAAAAACGAACTATAATTATTAAACTAAAACTGCAAATTAATCGTAATTGAGTGGCAGCCTGAGTCCATTAACTAAATAAGTTGGAAAAACAATCCATGAAATTATTTTAATTGTTCCTCAATGCTTCGGATGTCAAAATGTCCGGTTACCTGAGCGAGATAATTTGGTAACTGTCGGTACGCAATATATAATTTGCCCCAATGTTACGAATAAATTCCCAGTAAGGTAACACTTCTGGCAAGAGCAGATAGTCTGAATGTAAACAAAGCAGACGCGTGCCAATTCTGAAATTCTTTTTTCGAGTATGCACATTGCAACGGATGGATTTGTATAAGCTAATATAAAACATAGCGTAAATTTTCGTAAGTAGTACACATACGTTTTGTTTATTGATTCAAAAACAATGTTGTTTCGATTGTCTACGGCTCGAGAGCATTCGCTCACTTTCAACTGCGGAACTGATTACCTTGCATCGTACACTTTACTTTTTAAAGTAAAATACCTATATAGTGCCTGATGGCGACCCTCTAGTTGCGACTCATCAGGTTTTTATAAATATCTAAGAACATTCTTAGGCAATAGACAGCTTAGTCTTATATTGCTTTTGATTAAGAGAAATGTAAAATATCAGAGTTGTATACAGAATAAAATTTATAATTTAAACATGTTTTTCCAGCGTTCCGTGCAGATTTTCTGCTGATATATTTAATTCCTCAAATAGTGTTACGTCTCAAATTAAAGTAATGTAGTAATAGGTGAAACATAGTGTCATATGTGCCCACCAGCAGCGTGGTCTTTATTATTATTATAATTGTAAATATCATTTTAAGGAGCTTTTATTAATTTTGTTGGTATCTATGTAACGAAATCTTGGAACGTAATTTTCACCTAGGTCAATCTTTACTGATTTTAAAAATCTAATATTACTAAAATAATAGGTATTTATTAATTAACTATTAATAAGCTCCAAGCGAGGCTGGACCATCCACGGCTTATGTGTTATTATGTTGTAATTGCCTCACCAAATAATTATGAAACAGATATCAATGTCATAGTCTTGGAAACGAGGATTGAAGGTTGAATGACTATTACTTCCTCTGTAACCTTACATATTATGCAGTAAATATATTCTCATTTCGAAGGTTACACCAATTTCTGTTTATGTTTTAAGTTGTCATCGTCGGCACTTAGTGAAATGTTGAATCTTCAGACAAAAACGTATCACGTTTCACATAATATACAGCGTGGCGCCACGTCGCGGTCGTTGAATTCATTTTTAACCCACGATGGTAAACGTGGGCTAGTATGAGTTTGACGTGTCTGTGTGTGTGCGTGCGTACGTAAGTCTATGTGTGTGCCTTTGTGTTTGTGTGTCTGTCTGATTTCAACGTGTTTTTTTTGTTTTAAAGCTGATTTGATCGAGATGATGCTTGGCTATATAAAGCTTTAATGGGGGTTCATTGAAAATTATTAATTTTAAACCTAATTAAGTTTTAAAACTTTGACATAATGGACATGATGACAAATTTTGATAAACTATTGCAAGATATATATATAAATTATTATAAGCAATTTTTTTTTATTTATAAAAGCATGAAAGAAGGATAATGCGGTCGAAATGAGAGCGCTACGGAAAAAAATCTGCAGTGTTACGGACGCTGACCGCATTCGTAACAGTGATATCCGAAAAAGAGTTGGACTGACAGAAAGTGTTAGTGTTAAATGGGCATGCTCCGCTGGTTCGGACATGTAGAAAGAATGACAGATGAAAGATTGACAAAGCAGATATACAATGCGAATGTGGATGGATGTAGGTACCCGGGGAGACCAAGGCTGACATTTCACGATCAGATCAATCGGTGGTATTATATCGGTAGTATAATATTATCCGAGGGTGGTATCAAGAGTCTCCGAAACCGGCGTGTTTGTATGAAAAGGGTAATGAATGTGAAGGAAGCAAGACAGGTTTGTCAGCATCGTGAGGTCTGGCATCGATACTCTCTGCCTGCCCCGTAAGGGACTTGGCGTGAAGACATGTACGTATGTAAGTATTTATAGACGTTAGAATTTCAAGTTCAAATTTTCACAAAAAACGCTTCAGTGTTATACAAGTCTATAGTCAAGTTATACAAGGTTTTTCAAAACCTTGTATAACTCAGACGGTAGTTAGTAGTAGGCGGTAGTTAGTGAATCACCGGGTGTGGTTATCACAGGTTGAGACTGGGTGGGGGGCGGTGGCATGGAAGATGCCACCGTAGCTCGGCTACGTAGCCTCGGGTCTCGCGGCGGACCTGGACTGGGGATTGACTGAGAGCAGTCTTTTCGCCTCCTCCTCCGGTTGGGACACGTCTACGGTCTGCTTACGGCGTACGGTCGTGCCAGGGGGGAGGGGCGTGTCGCAAATCTGGTATAGAGCACTCTCTTCCTCGGGCGGGACATCAGCCTGGCTGAGTTCAACCATCCTCTGGTGGATGTACTCTTTCATGGTCTTTAACAGAACAGGCTTGGCGCAGTATGCCTCGGTTACCCTCGCCAGGAGGATGATGTCCGCCTCGAGAGAGGTGCGTGGCGACAATCCGAGAAGTTGGTCGTCTTCGTCCAGTATGGGTAGTTGCTTGGCCAGGTCCGCCACAGAGGCGCGGCGCGCTGAGCGTTCACGCTCTCTGGCACCGTGCTGCGGGAGTGGCTGGCCGGCAACCACCGGGTCTCGTGGCGTGGCCTGCGAGACCAGGGAGTCTTGTCCGGTTTGGGTGGGTTCCTCGACAGCAGGCAACTCAAACGTGCCGCTGGAGAAGCCACGGCGCGAATGCGCGCGTCTTAAGGCCCCGGGTTTTCCTCGCCGTCGATTTCCATAGTGAAAATCGCGGGGGTATCCTGGGCCCAAATCGTATGCGACTTGTTCGGATCAAATTTGCTTGAAGTTCTCCTCAACGGCAAATTCGCGCAAATTTACCAAATTAAAATTGCTTGAATTCAGGACTTTAAAAAGTTCGTGCACTGCTACGCAGCGAACACTGATACTGGCAATACACTGATGTGAAATTAACCAGGCAAAAATCGTAACACGCGACACTGACGGCGTAGCGACGGCACGGCACGGCACGACTCCGAACAGCGTAGCGGCAGCGAGAAGTCCGCCGCGCGCGACGGTTGAAGCAATTCTGCCTCAATTTCGGGAGGGCCGCGCCCTCACGTTTTATACTGAGCTGAGGGGGGCGGGATCGCATAAAGTTGAGATTGCGGAATTTTGCCGCCAAATGGATACCGAGCGTAGTCGGGTGCACAACTAAGTATGCAAAGACAGATCTTGATCTAAAAATAGGTTTGTAATATGTCTGTGTATGATTATTGTATGTTTTAATAAAGATATTCAATAAAGTATGGTCCCGGAGGTAAGGTATGGAACGTTCCACAAGTCGGTTCCCGAAAACGTATAAATACCTGAACCAGGATTCGAGAATTCATTCGCGGTCGGACCTCCAGACAAGTTACTGGGAACAGCAAGAAGACTCCCAGTGAATCTTCTCTGCCTCCGCCCTAGTGAACTTGTAACCGTGTGTTTTATTTCCAAAAATCTCTCCAGACGGTATTTCATCGTAAGCCCTAGGAAATCTATCTATCAGAAATGGAACGAGAATAGATCCTTGTGGTACGCCAACCGTAAGCGTAGAAGCCGAAGAAGTTTTACCATTTATTTTAACCCTCTGATTTCTATTGTTCTATAATATTGAGTATGAGATTATGACATCAATAGCTTTGTTCTTAATTCCGTAATAGCGTAATTTTCTGATCAAAGCATCATGAACATAGTCGAAAGCCTTAGAGAGATCATAGGATACACCTAATTCATCATGCGAGTTCTCCCAGGCTTCAAACACGTGTTTTAATAATTCCACGCCTGCATCAACCGGTGGTAAATCCAAACTGTTGATTAATATGTAACAATTTGTTTACGTTAAAATAATTTAACATCTGATTAAGTTTTAATTTTTCGAATATTTTACTAAGTGGAGGCAAAACTGAAATAGGTCGAAAATTTGTAGGGTCAGAAGTGTTAGCCAATTTAAATAAAGGCACTACCTTGCTTGAATTTATTTAGTTAAAGTGCTCAAGTGAAGTATACTGCAAGAATTTAGTGTACTGTGTATTTCCTCGTTGCCGCCAAAACTCATCGCTTTCCTCAAGACCCTGACTTATGACTAATATTAAATGATTAAAGCCCTATTTTGCTTAATCGGTTAACAATGCAAACTATAGCAGATGCTAACGGCCATGCCAGACAGGTTTGTCAGGATCGTGAGGTCTGGCACTTGATACTCTCTGCTTACCACGTAAGGGACTTGGCGTGAAGATACGTATGTAATAAGACCAAAATAATGCAAATGGTCACTTGTTTGTTAACAAGTGACGTCATCAAGATGCTATTGGCGTTTAGCACATCATAGCTGTTTAACTTATTTTGTAGTAATATTTCATTAAAATGCTAATCAAACTCGATAAAAATAAAAAAAATTAACAGCAGGTTGTTATTAATCACAGTCATTAAATTATATCAAAAATATAATATCAATAAATCATTAAAAAAAAAAACATACCTACTCAATCAATTTTTCTCGATCCACCTAACGGATATTTTTTTATTAGAAGGCAAACAAGGAGCCTACGCCGCCTAGAGACATCAAAGGTGGTAATGGTGCATTGCCAACCTGAGGCCGGGATGTTAGGCCTAGAGTTAGGTTATGTTAGGTCAACGACAAGCACTGACATTATGGCAGAAGGAATAGGAAAGGCGGTGGTACCAATCTGGGCGAGTGTCTGCGAAACTCTACCACCTTGTCAAGAAAATAAATAAATACTTAGTATTTACTTGTCGGTTTTCGAGTATGTACTACAATAATTATCTAAAAGCACATCAACGTATTTTAAAATAAAATTATAGTCAGTACGTCAGTGCACACGCGCGCGTGTGTGTGTGTGTGTGTTTGCACGTGTGTGTATGTTTGCGCGTGCGTGGGTGGGTGTTTTTTAAATGTTTAGTTGCCTTGTTATAAATACAAGACCCTAAAAACAATAGAAGCTATGGAAAGTCTTACAATTCAAAGCAGGAAGTTGACATACTACATCATGTCTATGTTTATTGTAAACTAAATCCTGATCGTACTTAAGTTAGGAGTGCTTCTTAAGAGAATGATTTGGAGAAATATTGTCTAACAATTAGTACATTCCAATTTTTGAAAAGTATATCAGTTGGGAAGCGAAAAGGAAGCCTCAAACCAACTTTAAAAACCGCCCTTTGTGGTCTTTCAAGAGTAATAATACAACTTTGCACACGCGGTCAATGTAATTTTTTTTTAATTTTCTTACATCAACTCATGAATTTCATAGAATTGTCGCCTTGTTTTCATATATTTATTTATAAAAAAATTGGGCATTTTTTTTTATCTAGTGACCCTATCAAGGGGTTATAAAAATGGTCTCAATATTTATGTCTACATTCATTATCAATGTTTTTGTGTAGAATACAACTTCGCACACGGTTCCAAGTATTTTTTAAACTTTCTTCTATAGACTTATAAACCTCACAGAATTGCCCCAATTTTTTAAATCCGGCGAGATCAAGGAAACCCAAAACGTTAGGAAAATGGTCTCAATATATACCTACGTTCATAATCTATTTATTTGCGTAGAATACAACTTCGCACACGACCTCCAAGTACATTTTTTTAAATTTTCTTTTATAGTCTTATAAACTTCACAGAATGGCCTAATTTTTCTCATATTCGTCGGGGTCAAACGCTTAAGAAATTGGTCTCAATATATGCCTATACCAATTCCTAATATATCTAAGATATATTTTGAGGTTGCACATTGTTTGGAAACAAAATACAATTTTTATTTGAAAATGTTGTCGATAAAAATTGTAATAAACCCACAAACATCTAAGTTTTTTCTGGTTAAACCGAACCTTATCACACTAAAAACTATAAAGTGTACGTGTGTTTTTATTAGCGACTGTCAAACTAAACAACTTTTTTTATGACATTCGTATGAAAGCTGGCCACTTGTTGCTTGCCCTGGAGAGGCTGATTTGCGAGGGGCTATCTTCACCTTTATGTTTACTACTATTGTATTGTTTTCGGGCGATATTCGTTTTCGTCCAAAACTGAACAATGAAAAAGCCATTAATTCGCCTAAAGTGGCTGTGATGTGATCGAGAAGAATTATTGGCCTTTACTTTTTTGAAGACGAAAAGAGACGTGCCATAACAGTTCATTTAGACTGTTACAAGACTATGTATCTATATATGTCAACTACAAATACATTTATTCATGAAATGTGATACATTAGAATTAGATGGTAATTTAATTAAAAAAAAACAAATTTATACTAAGCATGTTTTTAGTGAAGCATTAAACACTTTATAACACATTTCAAAACAATGTTTGTTAAAAAATGCTGTTTTGGGCTTGTTATTAAGAACAAGTTTTGAGGATCAATATGCTCAAAGACACATAATATATCTAAAGAAGAATGTTACAATATAATATTTGATTATAAACAAAATAAAATAAAAATGGGACTTAGTATCTTCGGCTAGTCGAGGGCGAGTTGGGCGGTTGTGCCTCTGCCTACCTCTTCGGGAATATGGGCGTGAAGAAAACAACTTACTGCTATCACATGTGGATAAAATGGCCTCTTAAGTCAATATTAAGTCAATATTGAGGATAATAACTTTATTGATAACTCTCTTATCATAAATCATAAATGGCAATACTGACAGACACTGCTTGTTGACCTACAAAACTAAATTATAATAATTATTATCTTCTTACCATTTTTAGAGCTGTCTACTACTAATATCATCAATAAAATATCTTAAATTTTGATTAAAAGGGGATGCAGCGAAAAAAAGAGAACAAGTGGGAATTTTTTAGTGATTTTTAATATTTATTTAAATAGTATAAATTAGCATTTTTTTAAATAATTTACTTTTTAAATATTTTTAAATAAAATTTTTCACTTTAGTATCAATTAAATCAAATAATGCAAATGCGTATCACCAGCCTATAAAGGCTGGATATATATCCATAATAAAATTCCTCCACTATTCCTTTAGCCAACCTGCAACTGTCTTTTTTTATTAAGATTTTTTTTTTAAAAGGTTATCAAAAAAATATTTTTTTAATAACCTTTTTTAAAAAAAAACATTGCATATTTAAAATACAATAAACTTATAGTAAAATCAAAACAACCCATGGCAAGTAAGAAGAGAACTCCAACTTCTTCTCCAGAAGATAGAGCAACAAATGTCGTCGACACAGCAATACATAGACCAGTTAAACTGAACAAAACACAAGCACAGGAAAAGAACGCATTTGCAATCATGAGAGAACGCTCTTATACACTTTCAGCTACAAATGACTATAATAAATAGCATCTACTTGATAGCACTGGATACTGGAAAAATATACATGAAAATGAATTAAAAAACAAACATACTTAATATACAAAAATCCCCAAGCCGGCTGGTCACCATGGGGGTTTAAGACCCTCCAACCAAAATACTAAACGAAATAACACAATTAAAAATAAAAGTCATTATTACATGTAGCTTCTTTAACATATTGACCTTAAAATCACATGAAAACTTATTGGAGCTGGAAACTGCACTTTTAGTGAAAGTAGGACATCTTAGGGTTTAGCGAAATTAGAAGAGTAGGGGACAAAATTGAAGAATGGGATCAATTCTTGTTCTATTTCAAAGGGGAAATACCAGGTAGACATGGTGTGGGGTTCATAATAAAGAAACATCTCAAAAATCTAATACAGGAAATAATTGGAATATCCGATAGAATTGCAATATTAAACTTAAAAATTAGAAACTACAAAGATACGTGGTCAATTATTCAAGTGTACTCACCTACAGAAAATGCGAGTGTCGAAGATGCAGAAAAATTTTACAAAAATCTAAATGATGCAATTCAGACACACACTCATTAAAATATCGTGTAAATGCGTGATTTCAATGCTCGTGTTGGTGAAAGACAATTTTGCGAAGAAATTATACTAGGGGCTTACACTTCTGGCCCTCAAAGCAAAAACGGAGAAAAATTAGTAAATCTAGCCTACGAACATAAGTTAACAGTACTAAACAGTATTTTCAAGAAAAACGAAAAACGAAGATGTTCATGGATATCACCAGATGGCAAATACACCAACCAGATCGATTTTATTTTAACCAACAAACCGAAAGCCATTAACAATATACATGTTCTAAATAAATTTAATTTTAATACAAATCATCGCATGGTCAGAGCAGAACTAAAAATTAAACCACCAAAGAAACAAAGACCTCGCCAACATTTCTTATGTAAAAATAGAGAGAGAAATATATGTTACAAGAGCTTAGAACAAAATCTTAAAATTTTTGATACTGGTAGTCTAAATTTTAACTTACAAGAAAAATATGATTACTTTGAAAATAAGTTTAAAACTTCACTCACTAAAAATAACAAGATCTGTGTGATAGAAACATAGATACCTTTCTATCAATTCAATATACTTACTGGAAGAACGTAAAAAACTTATTAGCAATAAACTAACTATAAGTCAATAAAAACATGTAACAGAAATCAGTAAAAAAATTAAAGGAAGTATTAGGAAAGATAAGATACAACATAGATTGAAAGTTATAGAAGAATATGTGTCGAAAACAGGAACATTAGAGAAGGCATGGAAAGAATTAATAAATGGAAAAGAATGGATAGCCAAACTCAAGAATAAGGAAAATAAACAAAAAATGAAAAGACTAGAAATAATTCAAGTTGCTACTGATTTTTACAGAGAATTATACGCAAAAAGAAATGCCGGGAAAATTATGTATGTAAAGGAAATAGAAGGAGCTATTGAAACTCAAAAAAGAGGGAAAGCGCCAGGGCCCGATTGTTTTTCAAACGAGATATCAATAAGCAGCAAGGACATCATAACACCTATTTTAACTAATATTTTTAACCATATTCTTACAACAGACGATATACCTCAACAATGGAAATTCTCAAATATTATATTGATATATACAAAGGCTGATACAAGTAACATTGCCAACTATAGACCAATTAGTTTAATGTCAAATATATACAAAATATTTGTAAAAATTATACTGAACAAAATAACAAAAGTGTTGGATGAAAAACAACCAAAGGACCTGCTCCAGGGTTCAGAAGTGATTATCAATCCGTATATTCAAAATATTAACAAAAGTGTACTTAATTAAATAAATTAAATTGTAAATTGTAAAAAATTGTAAATGTATATTCTATGTGGAATAAACTAACTAATCTTGAAATCTTGAATCTTGATTATGCAGTATTGGATCACATTCATACTGTTAGACGAATTGTGGAAAAATATAAAGAATATAAAATGCCTTTATACTGCGCTTTTGTTGACTGCAGCAAAGCATTAGAATCAATATCGCATGACTCGATGTGGCAAGCCTTAAAAGAACTGGGAGTGGAACATAAACTAATAAGAATAATAAGGAACATTTATGCTAACAGTACAGCCTATGTTCAGCTTTAATCAAGAGGTAAGGAAATAAAAATAGAGAGAGGAGTCTGCCAGGGAGATCACTTATCGCCCAAAATCAATCTCTGTCTCTCTCTATAAGAGACATAGAAAGAAACATGCAACAAACAAACATTACCTGTGTCTCTTACCCGTCGTTTTTCCGTTCCAGTTCCGGTTTAAAATCACAACAATTCTAAAGAAGTTTCACTTAAAAATATGCATTTAAAGAACTCATTGCTAACATTTCATTTAAATTTTGGAGCTTTTTCATTAAAATTAACAAAATACAATAATTTAATTCCTTTTTTTAGGAGTGCCAAAAGGCCAAAAGCTTACAGAGGAAGACTGGGAAAGGATTTTATTGAAAAATTTGTTGGATTAATAATTGTAATATTAATTTTTGACTTTTTTTCAAAATGATTAAAATGGATAAACAGATGAAAATCCCTTGTTTCATTTCTTAATAAAAAATACAAGAATTTGTATACATATACAAGTATAAGCCGCCATTGTATAACAAGCCTTATGTTAACTGTTTAGTTACATATATGGACTATTTCATAACTATATTTCATTACTACATTTTTCTTACGTAATTTGATTTTGAGAAATACTCAAGTATTTTTTTTTGTAAATACTAAAATATTTGCACATCACAATGTGTTAGAATATGTTGAAATACTTAAAAAACTTTGTAACATCTTTTAACATACCTACATATTCCAAAAATAAAAATATTTTTCGTTTCGTTTCATTTCTATTCTTTCATCTGGCAAATTCCATCTAACCTGATACAAAATTTTATGTTCTCTTTTCAAATATGGTACCTACTTATTAATGTTAGTTAGTCAGAAAATATTCTGTAAGAACCTCTACAAAGAACAAAAGACAAAATCTGGTTTTAATTAATGTAGTAAATTTTTGTTTGTCATAAATTGTAATAAGGAGACAAATTGTCTAAGCATAATAATGAAAGAGAATGTCTAAATGCAAACTAAATAATACTTAAAACTTACCCACATACATAGAGGCTCTTGCACCATAAACGTAATAACTTCGTAGAATTGCTCTGTCACATTTTTGATAGCTATTATGGGTATTTCGACAGGAGGAATAACTTCTCCTCTAACGATTTTTCCACCTCCACTATCTACAGTAGTTGTAGCCGCACCGGAATCAGACTGATGCAAGGTCGCGTTAACTCTCCAATTGGGATCACTTGTCACGTTTACGGCATAGTAAACAGCTATGGACAACAGCAGAACACTTCCTGCCGAATAAACCTTGAGATTTGGCAAGGGCAACCTGTCTACCAGAGTCACTGGCATTTTAAGCACTGGTAGTTATTTAGTACACAATAACACTTAAATAATAATCAAACCAATCGAACGACCGTCACACTTCAAGTTTAATGACATTGAATAATTTACAAACACAATTTCAAAAATATAACACTGTGACTGAAACCAATTAGACACATCGCACAAGAAATAAGAATATGTTTTGGAATTAGAGATGTCCGTTTTTGTGAAAACGATTTTGAGAATCGATGCTAGAATGAAAAGGCAAAGGGCGGCATCCGGTCCCGATATATTGAAAACAGAAAAAGAAATGCCAAGAAAATCCGATACAAATATCATGTGTGCGATGTGATAGAGAGGGCGACTTTTTTTTTTTACTTTACTCTTTGGGGCGACACTCGACAGTAGCAGTTGACAAAACATCGGAACGTTGCGAGCGACGTCGATATCAAACATCGGGTGAGATCGGGTGGCATCGGCGCACAATTGGTGATTGCGCTTTTTTTATTACTACAGATGTGACATCTGGCGTTGACATCTGCGTTCTGTAAAATACCTATGTCACGAATTCAAAAATCGTGTTATTTTAATTAATTATTTTTGATAAATTATTAAGAATCTTCCTTACGTTTATTTTAAATATTATTTTTTATTGTATATGTGAATTGGCCTAGTACTCGGTGATTTTCCAGTCTAGTAGGAGTTTGTTTCGCCATTTCTTCTCCTGACTGTCTAGGTTTGGAAATGGTGGTAGTGTATGGTAGATAGGGTAAAATTCGAGCGTTATAATTTTTGTGATAAATAATTAAACCCGTTATCAATATAAATTATAACTTTTAGTAATAGTACCTATACGTAATTAAATAGTATTTTTTTTACAAATATTAAAATATTTTCACATCAAAATATGGTAGAATATGTTGATATACTTAAATATTTTTGTAACGTCTCCTCTACCCACATATTCCGCAAATAAATAATTTTCGTTCTTTCTTTTCTTAAATTAATAAATGCTAGCCTAGTAGTAAATATATTTTAACGAATTTATATGTAAAAATATACAAATAACAAAACTAAAAACTACGATATATTCAATAAAGTTAGATATTTGCACACCACAATGTGGTAGAATAAGTTGATACGAATAAGTATTCTGTAACTACTTTTAAACACCCATATTCAGCAAACAAATAAATTTCATTTTCATACGACTGTTCTGAATAAGTCGTATAGTTGTTATTATGGCACCATAACAGTCGAATTGAAGCAAATCGTTTAGTAAAATCGATGCCTGCGTCCGTTTTTATTTACACCGTATCGATGCGCATCGATGACCAAATTTAACGAAAACGCCCATCTCTATTTGGAATACATATGTCAAGATTATGTCAAAGTAGACAGCCAGTGTTGTCACTTCTAATTTTTTAAGCGCCAGCGAAATGTCGCCAGATTTCAGAAATTTGAATATGAAAAAAAAACCACTAGCTTCCATTTCCATCCTTTTTTAAAATTTTAGCGTTGCTATTTGCATTTCTTACGCCGCCTCTTCACAATGGGTCATGATGGCCCGTTATAGAATGTGCGATGATGGCCTCTATGATTGCGCTACCGTCCACACAATCGAGCATTACTATTTCCCACCCAGTACAAAGGTACCTAGTACCCGTAGTACATAATATTTTATAATTTGTGTTACCACCTGAATAGGTATACTCTTTGTTTCCCACCATAAAGTATGTTAATATATAGTTTCCCACCATAGAAATAGGAATATATAAAGAAGAGCAACAATGTTCTATAGCAAATTTAGTTGTGTAAATACCATTGGCATCGACATACAAACTAACAACGTCTCTTTGTCTCTTTTAACAAATGTTGATATTATGTATGCCGAAACAGATAATGACCTTTTTGTCTATGCTTATTTTGGCGTCGATTTAAGTTGACGTCATGACAGTTCTCATGTTGGCCAAGAATCCATATTTAGTGTTCAAGTTTTATAGTGATGTACTATTACAATTGTCGATATTTTATTTTACGTTCCCAGAAAAGAATATTTGGACAAGATAAGAATGTATACCATATTGCCACTGAAAATATCAATCACAGTTTAGTAAGAATTCTTTCAAGTGCTCACTTTAAAGTGGAGAAAGTGGTTTGAATGTAATCTGATATATATTTTTTTTGTAATTATAATGAATCTTGTAATATATAATAAATATAAAGAGTTAACTTCTATAACATTTCCCTATTTATAAGCCAATTGATTAGCACTAAGTTAAGTAAATAACAAGTAAGTTGATAGCTGCAATTTCATTCGGTAGGTAAATAATAATTCTTATCTATTTACCTAAACTTAACTATCAATAGTCAATAATAGATCGTATTGCATCAATATCGATACTCTACTATTTTTGGACAGCCTTATAATGTCAAAATGGCAGCCATATTTAGTAGCCAACGGTAGGTTTTTTTCGTAGGTATTTGATGTCCATATACTTCTTCTTCTTCTTCTTTCTTTGGGTTTTGGCCTTCACGTTAGTATTTAGCCATTAGTCAAGTAGTAATTTGCATCAAATTTTATACCAATTTAAATTTATTTTAATTAGTCA
Organism: Calephelis virginiensis; assembly: GCA_002245475.1. Lineage (NCBI taxonomy): Eukaryota > Metazoa > Arthropoda > Insecta > Lepidoptera > Riodinidae > Calephelis > Calephelis virginiensis. The sequence continues at coordinate 41,045 of NJDC01002736.1, read as the reverse complement.
TCAGTCATAAGTCATCAGTAAGTCATGTCCGGCTCTTGTGTAAAACGGTGGCCTTTTTACACAAGCTCATATAATGAGTTTTGGCGGCAACAAGGAAATATACGATACGCTAATTTCTTCATGATTATTTCATTTGTGCACTTTCACTGAACAAAATTGTACAAAATGCCATCAAAATTGACTAATATCACTCAATATTAACACGAAATTCAATAATTATGAAAAAACTTCGACCATCTTTTCTCTCAATGGCGCCAAAACTTCCGTGTATATACTTAGAGGTCAATGTTTTCCACCAAATGACCACTGACCAAAGACTCAAATGTCAAATTTGACTTTGAGAAAGGAGTGAGATAGCTTTAACCCCATAATTTTCTATGCAACTTTAGAGTTGTTATATAGCCCTGATGATGCTTGTATAGCGAAACCGGTTGGCTAATCCATAAAAATAATAAAATATATTGTGGAAAGTACAAGTGTTTCTAAATAAATTGCATCACGCAATTTTTGGTTTTGTTTTTAATTTCGCCTGGTTAAAACCTTGAAATTTAGAGAATTTGGTATCAACTATCAAATGTAGTGAAATTATATTTTGCTAGGTGTTTGAACTCCGTTAAACTGCGTTTGAACTACTCTAGCATCAAGTCGGTTGACCTGGGAAGAGTGAACCTTGGTGAACCTAATCCTGCCCATGATGTGAACACTCCCAAGATATTAATAAAAGACCATTGGTGTGTCCTTACCCTTATTGACTAGTGTCTACTGTCTACTACGAACTACGTGGCATAGGCTGTTAATACATATTTGAGAACCCAAATAACGGAGCGATTCAATAATGACCAGAGATATCTACTTTCACAATTGGTAATTACACGAATCGTCATTAACACAAGGTGGCATTATGAGTTTTGGCGCCATCGAGAGAAAAAATGGTCAAAATTTTTTCGTAATGATTGAATTTCTTGTTTCTATTGAGTGAAATTAGCAAATTGTTAGCATTTTGTGCAACTTTGTTCAGTGAAAGTGCACAAATGAAGTAATAATGAAGAAATTAGCGTATCGTGTATTTTCTCGTTGCCGCCAAATCTCACTAATATTATGAGCTTGAGTAATGTTGCCACCGCTTATAATTCGCCCGTATCGACCGTATATCACCCATTTGGATTGGCCAGGATGGGGCGCATCGCAGCGCAATAATGTGCCTAGATCGTTTGCATACAATTTGTGTGGAGCAACGCCCACTATGACGGGGCGCATCGGCGCGGATTTTTCCGCAGCGGATTTTCGCGAAGCACCCTGCGCGCATTCCCTGATTGTTCTGTGCGGCCTACAGTGACCAACGATCACGATATCACTTTTAATAATAGAGCTCTCATGGCATTTTCACGCTCTACTTTCTTATGACAATTACTAGAGGCGCCATTTTCCATAATTGGCGATTCGTGTGGCAACTACAAGATGGCGTAACTTTCCATACTTGATGATTTTAACGTCGAATGGCCTCTGTATTTGTATACTCTACTCTGGTACTGAGTAACAAAAATCAGCCGATGCGATGCGGCCCGGCCCGCATTAGCAGTTAGGCGCAACTTTCATATATATATATAAAAAAAAATAAGTTTGCTATGCTGAATGCCTTTAGACTTACTTTCAAATTATACGGGTTATACTTTTTCAAGTAAACTTTATACAAAATTTGGGTTTGCTATGTATCTATGGAAGACTCGCCTCTTATTACGGTGTATTACATACTCTTTGGCATTAGTGTGCTTTGCAAAGCAATGCGCTAGGCCCGCTCCGCCCAGTTAACAATGGGCGCTATCCTTTAGAGGTCAATACTGCTTCTTCCTATTTAGGTACCTACATTGGGCTTACTAAGTTTAGTAAGTACTTTCTTTCTTTTTTCTTTAGGTTTTGGCAACCTCGTTAGTTTTTTGCCATTAGTCAAGCAGAAATTTGCATCAAATTTTATATCAATTATAATTAGTCATCAGTTATAAGTCGTCAGTAAGTCATGTAAGGCTCTTGGGTAAAGCGGTGGCCTTTTTACACAAGCTCATGTTATGAGATTTGGCGGCAATGAGGAAATATACGATACGCTAATTTCTTCATGATTATTTCATTTGTGCACTTTCACTGAACAAAATTGTACAAAATGCCATCAAAATTGACTAATTTCACTCAATATTAACAAGAAATTCAATAACTATAAAAAAACTTCGACCGTCTTTTCTCTCGATGGCGCCAAAACTCCTAGGGAGTAAGTACATACTTCGGCCATACATGCTCAGTGCGTCATGCGTGTTCTGTCCTCTGGTCAAGTGTCACTTGTCAGGTGTCAGCTGTTGGCGTATTGCTTTTTTTTTCTGTAGCTCAGTTTTAATCGTTTTAATTTTTATAAAAGTTTAGATCAGGTTTATCTATAAAGATTTTTTTTAAGTAAATTATATTTTAGCATTTTTTATGTGACAGTGGTACTTAACTAATTGTAACAATGGCTGAACGAGATTACGCCCCTTTAAGTTCAGCCTGTGTTCGGGGGTTATGTGACAAATTATATGATAAACGAAAGTTTGCAGGAGTTGAAATAGAAAAGTAATTAACATTATATAAATATTCAGTAGCTTGAACTAGCATTTAAGTCCTCACTTCATGTACTCCGTTCTAGAATATCTGGTTTAAAAAAATTGGGCGCTCTTAGTTTACGTAAAACGAGTGTTTGGGGTCTTCAGATGGCACTTTAATTGAAATTGTAGCTGATAAACGTAAATTTCTTATGGAGATATTATTACTAGTATTAAAACGTACAGGTCAAACGAACCTGAGGGTGACCGTGACCAAGATAGATCTGTTGTGGTCATTCCTCTTGTTCATTAAGCTCACAAGTTCCGCGAGGCCGACTGTTAATGTAGTGTAAACTGTACAATGCACTCGGGATTTATTATCATAATTTCCTGGGAATTTGCTTGGTTAAGTGCTGGGGCAGAGGATTTTGTTATCACAGTTTTTAAGTGTATATTGTGTTGTGTTTTGTTTCTATTTGTGCTTTGTAAACTCCTATAGCTAAGTGTTATTTACCGGATGAGCCACCGGATGGTGGCTATGGCATAAACAGCAGGGCCAATGACATAGGGTCTGAATACACTCTAAATAATTTATCTAATGATTTCAAATTACCACTCGGGATCCAGAAAATTAGTAGGTATTGAAATAACTGAGTACACAGGCAGTAAATGAAATAATGTGGAATATGAGTGTTATAAAGATGTTATAACATTATTTAGGCATGTTCTACCAACTTGTGGTGTTTAAATATTTTAATAGGTATATATCAAATTAGTTGTTTTAATTGTTTGCTTATTATTTACACACTGTCTTTTTTTAGTCATTACATCAATTGTTAATACAAACAATTTTTAGAATGTAAATAATTTTAATCTTATCAACTGAAAACTACCACCGTATGCAAACTTAGTCAGACAGGAGAAGAAACCGCAAACCAAATTCTCCGACAACCAGGACTATAACCAGTCTGCCATCTCCTACCACCATTTCCAAACCAACCAGCAGTAGCCATTTATCAAAAATGACTTCAACACTTACAATATCACAGCGAGAAACATACATTCTTCCTTAATTGAGTCAAAGGTAGAACCCTAATATTAATATGTGAAAGCCCATACTGAACATAAGTTTCAGCATATGAATTGTATAACATTAATTTAACTTTGTATGGAATACGGTTTTTAAAAATATTTCATATTTCCTAAAAATTGTCTTAATTTATTACAAATAAATGACGTGTTCTATGTGATTTTTCCAATTAAATTAACTAAAAATTGTCAAACCAAGATAGGTATGAGTATCCACAATTTCAACAAATGGGCAGTCGCATAATCCACTGTTATTTAAATTTGGTTTATGAAGGCTGATGTGATTATGGGTAACTATACTATTACAATAAGAAAACTTATCATTTGGAGAGTTAATTATTGAACTTTCAAAATCCTAAAGAAATGGACAAATTTATTAATCAAATACCTATTAGGAAGATTAACACTTTCAATCAATTCCGCAATTACGAGGGTGGATCCAAAAGTTCTAAGCCCGACCAAGAAAATGAAAGAAAAATGGGTCTAAATTTATTTTTATTTTTTAATATAGTCTCCATCTAGCTCAACACACTTCTTCCACCTGACCTGCAACTTGTTTATCCCCTCGAAAAAAAAGATTCCGGAAGGTCGGCGAAATAGTCGTTTACTGCGACTATCACCTCATCTTTGGTCGAAAATTTCGAGCCACCCAAGTGTTTTTTTAAATTTGGAAATAAATGATAATCCAAGGGGGCTAAATCCGGCGAATAAGGTGGGTGGGGCAGCAATTCGTAGCCACAGTCATGGATTACAGACATTGTTTCAACCGAAGTGTGAACACGTGCATTGTCTTGATGAAACAAAACTTTCTTACGCAACTTTTTTTTTTTCTTCCCGGAGTCTTCGTAAAAGGTTACAATAATAACTAGAATTTATAGTTTGACCTTTCGGTAAATAATCTACAAAAATAATGCCCTTCGCATCCCAAAAAACAGAAGCCATGACTTTGTTAGTCGACAAAATGACCTTAGCCTTTTTCGGTGTAGGAGAGTCTGATCATTTCCACTGTTTGGATTGTTGCTTTGATTCAGGAGTATGGTGGTGAACCCAGCTTTCATCCATGGTAACAAATCTAGACAAAAAGTCCTCGGGATCAGTCTCAAAAAGTTCCAAACGGTCTTGCGAAATTGTGTATCGAACTCGTTTTTGTTCAGCTGAAAGCAACCTCGGGACCCAGCGAGCAGAAACCTTATGGAACCCCAATTCTTCTGTTATTATGTGTTGCACCCGGCCATAACTAATGTTTGTTATCTCAGGTAACTTACCAATGGTCAAACGTCGGTCACCCAGTACGAGATCACAAATTTTATCAATGTTTTCTTTCGTGGTACAGGATGTATGCCTTCCACTCCTAGGTTCATCTTTAATGCTCTCACGACCGTGCTTAAACTCAGCTACCCACTTCTTGACACTGGAATACGATGGAGCAGACTCCCCCAAAGTGCTCACCATATCTTGATGGATGTCTTTTGGTGATAGGCCTTTTTTATTGAGGTACTTAATGACTGCACGGTGTTCAATTTTCTCCATTATTGAAAATTGCGTCAGATTGCTTCAAACAAATAACCACAGAAAATTTATATTGTGCAGTATTGGAATGAAACTGCGCACAATAAATCAATATGACACATACTAACAAATGACGGTAGATTTTAAAAAGATGACATAGCTCCATGTAGGTTAGGCCACGAACTTTTGGATTCACCCTCGTACCAAAGTGTTCGGCGTTAAGGGAATTTCTATGAAAACTATTGCTAACGACTTTGCTTCCAGTTTTAGTGACGCTGTTAAGAATATACTTCCGGATTGTAATATTAAATAACATCAACATACCCATAAAAATTAATTAAATTCTAGCTTATGTTTCCAGAAAGCTTCATCAGAGAGAAAACATGAAATTATTAAAACTTTGAATTCTAATAAACCGCAAGGGTTATTTTTGAAATATCTGATATAATAAATTGTAGTGTCAAAACTGGAATATATCCCAACGAATTGAAATTCGGATGTGTTAGACTAATATTTAAAAAGGTCTACTACAACTATCAGCCCATTACTTTACTTTCTTGTATAGATAAGATAATAGAAAAATATATTTGTCAACAAATTCAAAACTTTTATAAAGATAATGATGTAATTTTTAAGAACCAATTTGGGTTTCAAACGGGAATTAGTGCAACTAGTTTGTTAGCAAAATTTACAGATGAAGTTAATGGGCACTTGGGACAAAAACCGCACGGTTTTATTTTATTTATTGATTTTTCGCGAGCCTTTGACACTCTAGATCATAAGCAGCTGGCATATAAAATAGATGGTTGTGGTATCCATTGCTTTCATGGTGTAAAAACTATCTGCAAAATCGTGCATATTCAGTTAAAATAGGCAACTTTTAGCGAGCTGATAGAGGTGAAAACAGGCACAGCTCAAGGGTCAGTCCTAAATATGTCAATTACAGCACCTGTTACCAATTTGCTGACGATACGTGTCTAGTTGTGGCTCACAAAGATCCTCAAAAAGCATTTGAACTTATGCAATCTGATATTCATAGTCTAATTAAATGGTGCCATGATTCTCAACTTGTTATTAATCCCAAAAAATCAAAATTATTATTAATCAAATCTCCATAATGATAAGTTTTCTTATTGTAATAGTATAGTAACCCATAATAAGGCTGATGTGCAGCCTTCATAAACCGAATTTAAATAACAGTGGATTATGTGACTGCCCATTTATTAAAAGAGTATACCATATATATAATACCTATCTTGGTTTGACAATTTTTAGTAAATTTAATTGGAAAAATCATAAAGAACACGTCATTTGTGATAAATTAAGAAAATTTTTAGGAAATACGAAAAATTTTTAAAAACCGTATTCCATACAAAGTTAAGTTATTGTTATACAATTCGTATGCTGAAACTTATGTTCAGTATGGGCTAAGCAGTTATGGCCGCACATTACGAATTAAAAAAAAATATAGTGTCCCTAACATTAAAGAACATTTCAAAGATGGTCCCTCCCTGCTATTTAACCCTAGAACTGTACCCATATTAGAATTCAGTTAACGGTTCCTTGGGGTACTAGTGTACCCCAATACAAAAAAGGCATTTATAATATATAATAAGGTAATAAACTTTTATTAAAAAATAATTTATATAGACATTTTTAACAATAATGACAGTCTTAGAAAACATAAAATATTGTAGCACAGTAATTATCTATACAGTTTTGTCATATTTGTTCGGATGCTCATTACAAATGAATGTTTTACATTTGGCACACTGAGTGTGAGATTTTCGTACTTTAGACCTTGGGCAGATGGAAAATTTTACTATTTGGATTTTGGATATTTTTTTATTTTGGATTTGAAAACCGAAGTTGTTACCGCAGCTATTGTTCTATTTTCCACAAGATGTCTCCAATAGTTATTCGCAAGGACGTTGGTAAAATAGGTATGATATTGAAATCTGATTTCCAGCTGGGGCTATATGAGATATAGAAACAGCATCTTTAGGTACGTATGTCTATTCTTAAAATCTTGCTTGTTAGTATCATTTGATGAACGTAGCAATATCATGGAATTAATCACCATGATATTTAGTATCCTATAAAAGACACAAAAACTCCAGCGGCGAGTTTTGCGCTGAGAATGAAAAATATTATTTCTCTGTGTCATGCAAATTTATCACCTCTTTTGTATTTTTTTGCCTCTACCATGCAAATAATCTGGAACACTAAGGAAAGTGATCGGCGAAGTATTATGAGAACCCAACTGCGAAGACTCTTCAAATTCTTCTGAATCTTGAAGTGATTCTGCCTCAAAGCAACAGGACTCTCGGCGACTCCAAAATAATCATCCAAGCGAAAATCTTCAAAAATCTCGTATGATTGACTGACGCCTCTTATATATTTCTGATATCTAAAAAAATATTCTCAATTTCACTATCTCTTAAAACCCGCTATGACGTCATCTAAATCAAAATAGGTATAATAACAAAATGAGCATCAAAACAAATGAACAAAACTATAATCTACTACAAACGTACAAAGAACCTATATCAAAGAGTAACATTTTGTACCAAATATGTTTATAAGGTTTATATATACAATATACAAATTCGTGTCAATAAATAACGTAAATACTGTAATTTATATAAATTAAAATCTAAAGGTTTACGTTGATCGTACCCTGGGGCACTGACGTACCACAAGAAGCAATATACTCATCCTACTGGCCAGCAGGACCATTGTCCGACTGACGTATCAACATCCCCCTCCCTGCATAAATACACGAGCGCGCGAAAAAGCTCATTTCATTGTAAAAAAGTTATAAACAATTTTATTTTATTTTTTGTGTTTGTACCCCAGGGTACGGTTCTAGGGTTAAATATTGTAATTTACTACCTATTCAAACGCAATTTAGTTACATAGGCTTAAAAGAACAATTTTTTTTAATAAAACTTGCTAAAAGATATTCAACATCCTGTATTTACGAGGGCCATACCTCAAAACCAGTTTTGCACAATACATGCGAATAATACCTACGGTGAGCGAACATTACATTATTTACTTCCCCGGCTTATTAACAATCTGCCGGCTAGTTTGAGAAAATGCTTAACGGAAAAGAATATTAAATACAAATTAAAATTGTATTTCTCGCATAGTATGTAAAAGTAGTTAATGTTAAAGAATTTAGGAATAGGTTTATATCTCTTATACTATTACCTATATGTAACACATAAATCGTTTACTTTGTCAACCTTGTTATTTTTTATTAATTACTTTCTACTGAAACAAAAAGATAAATAAATGAATAATAATTAGACATAACTACATATAAAAAGACGTATGGTAGCATTTTTTTCTTTACAAACCCTTGTGGTTTTTAAATGCTACTTCAACTTAATATTGTAGTATGTGTTTGGTCAGTAAATAAATTAAAAAAAAGGACTGCAGTAAAATTGCCCTTAATAAACAAGATAGAATTCAGACAAAATTACTTTAAATTATAACAGAGGCCATGAAATCCTCTCCTATTATCATTCAGGGGTGTGCACAAACTTGTATGGGGTTTTGAACAGCACCTGTAGTAGTCAATAGCGCAAACTTTATTGCGAGTGTTATGGCCAAAACGCTTATACGTTAACGCATAAAATTGTCAACATCTATAAAAAATGTTGTCAACATTTTTTTTTTGCCTCTAAGACTAATTCCAAGTCGCTAATTCCAGCAAAAAGTACTAAATTGGCATCAATCTACTTCGATTTTATCAATATTTAGAACGATAAGCACTGCTTTTTTTCAATTAAAACACCTATAGAAATGTTTCGTGTGTACGTGCATTCACTAATTCATCAATCATATTTTTCTTCTAAATGACATGTAAAATTACACGCACACAAGTTAAACTGAGTCACAGCTAGTTCTTACTTATCCCCACGGTGACACAATTCTGCGGCACAAAATAGTAATCTCTTAGTATAAGGCATTAAAGTAAAATTAATTAAAGTTATGTGTATATAAATAATTATGAATAAAGCACATGTAATATATAGGTAAAGCTGTGCTTATATGGAGGGCGCTCCACTGTTAGCGCTCTTCATTTTGAGTGCATTGGATTTCACCTTCATCTTTGTAGACAATTTATTTTGATTGTTTCTATTTTAACATTGCTCAAAGCTCAGCTCATCTACTGCCCCCATTCTCATTGCACTTGCACAGCCTTAAGTATTCCGTCTCTTGTTAAAAGTCATTACAAATTGATCTCTATTGCCCTATTCTACCAAACCGAAAACCCATTATTTCAAATGATCATGATAATACCCAATGTCGTAATAATGTTAGGCCAATGGTGCAAGTTTATAGAGTACTCTACCCACTGGACCCGAACTTTACCCTGTCATTATGGTAGCAGGAATAGATTAAGTGGTGGATCCCTACCCATAAAAGTTGCAGCACTCTTCTCTGCCACCAGTAGTCTCGTTGGCGATGACTAATACTCCATTGCAAATTTTCCTATTTCGTACGTATTATTGTTATATTTTGGCTACTACTAGTCCTTTAATGATAAAGTTGATAAGATAATATTTATAACACAATAAAATTGTATTAAATGTGTCTGTAATATTGCAGACATTCTAGAAAAGCTAATTCTTGTCAGTTTGTTTTAAATTTGAAATATAAGGATAAGACTTAAAACTTAAGGGTGGTTCCCCCAAAGATGAAATACAATTATCTGCATTTTTTTAAACATCTATTGTGGGTCCCAGTCACAGAACAGCGGTACTTCTGTAATATTTATGGTGTCTATAGGCCACGGTTGTCTCTTACTATTACGAGGGCCATTTGCTTGTTTGCTATCTTTTTCCATAGAAAAAGGCGTACTTAATGCTGTGAAGACAAAGCCACAGACGATGGTTAATTAAAATAAGTATTTACAAAATGATACCTATTTTCAGAATGGTTAAGGACTTCAGTGATGCAAACAATACGAATCAAATAAAACGTTTGATAAAAGTGCTTGGGCAGGATTTGATGTCCTCTACAAATCCTAATGTTAAGAATGGAGCACTAATGGGACTCTCTTCCGTCGCTGTCGCCCTAGGGCAGGTGAATTTGTTTTATTTTCTTTTTTTTACAGAACTGGAGGAAAACGGGGAAATGGGTCACCGATGGAAAGTAATCACTGCCGCCCACGAGTATCTACGACACCAGGAGTGTCGTAAATGCCTTTTCGAATTTCGGCCTTTAAGAAATGATTTCCCTCCTTTCTTGAAGGTACCTAAGACATATTTATTTGGAAATACCACCTTTCGTAGGTGGTTCCATAAGGGTGTGTTTTTTTCTGGGCTGATTTTCGAACTTAGCTAATAATTGCATTCATTGCCTGTCGACGATAAGGTTGATTATGGCTATTCTAGCCACCCCAGCTGAGCCATTAGACCCTGCGAGTTACCTGAAATCTCCCGGGTTTCCAAGGTGCTGAGTCTTTTGATTTGTACTATATTGTACTATAGTATGACATGGTGTGGCGTTTCTTTTTCCTTCATGCAAGCGTTGCACAGAGAACTGTAGTTGACACCTATATTGTGGAGATGACTGTTCCGTGACCAGTGAACTATTAAAATATCTACTATTTCCTTAGTTCTTGCTTGTTAAGTTATAGTATTTGTTTTGTCAGTTTCTTATCCAACTTCAGTAGAGCTTAATTTAATTGTCTGAACCCTGCAAGCGTTTGCCAATTTTTTATGATGTTTTCTGTATGTGTTTCTATACCATAAAAGTTTTGTGCGAGGAAAAAAATATCCAGAATGACACCATACTGACAATCACGCATCTATGTGGTAAGCAGGATACTTTAAGCCGTGATGCGGTAACTGAAATAAAACCCAGCGCCGTGGATCAAACCAAACTACTCCTCAGAGCATTTCCCGTGATATATGATATAGTAGAAAACACTGGGAGACCCAAGACACCACAACTATGTAACGTCATAAGATCAAGCCGATTAGAAGACACGAAAATGGTAGACTTCTTAGCAGAAATCGCGAGAACTTGTGTCTTTTTGGGGTTAAATTATACCATATTCCGATGGTCCCAATACCAGATTTCGTACAAAAATTCAAAATACCGGATCGCAATATTCCTGCCCTGTTTTATATAAAAACTGCTAAACATCGACCAATATAATCCAATTTGACTATCACGTCGCGATTTAATAATACTTTTGTCGGAAGGTAGCTAATGATCACATGACAAACAAACAAAACAACCTAAAATCGAATTATATACTCCTTCATTTTTCTTTTTAATTTACAATACTTACTATACAATATACTTGCAAATTACTTGTACCTCGACGACATCGTAACACGATAAGTAAGTACATTAATAATTATACTTACTTTATTATGACAATACGGACAATGATAATCGTTGCAGTTAAAATAAAACAGAAGAATATAGGAATACGTATCAATATTTCATAATCTTCGTTTGAAGTTAGAAGCAATACCTTAACATATCATTGTTATCTGCTTAATAATTAGTGGTATATACGTATGTATATTTTAATAAAGTTCTACTTACCGAAACATTAAACTCTTGCAATATCTGTAAAATGTTCCATCCTTCATGACGGAAAACCAGTATTTGGTTCCGCTCGTCCCTCGTCAGATTTCGGTGCATGATGTTAACAATACCTAGATAGGTACCGCACAAAACAAAATACCAAAACGTAAGGCACTCAAGAGTCCGGAAAACTAGATAGGGGTCAACGTTGAAACAAGATAAATCAGAGTCCGTGATGCAAAAAAAATGTATGTAAGAAAGCACAAATAACTGGGAAGCGTTAACAATGGGTCAGACACAGATTGCAACTAAAAAAGCAATTGCAATTTCTTGTATTGTCTCCTGTTAAACAAATATCTCTAATTGGCTTACCGGTATTGAGGGCGGGGTTACAATTTTTAAGTTTGATAAACGATTTTGTTTGAAAAGTTGCTGATAGTACGTATGTTGTATGTTTGTATGTATGTTTGTGAGTGTATATTATGTAAGTATGTACGCATGTGTTTATTTATACATTGCGTTTATTTTATGGTTAATATTTGTCAAGTAATTTTCAGTAGGTAGTTTTTAATTTATTTTATTTTCAAATTTTAATCAATTCATTTTACACCAAGACTATTTTATCATCTTTGCTTCGGGTTGGCTGGAAGAAATCTCTGTTACGAGAGATAAGCTCGCCCATTGTACTTTTTTTCAATTTTTTTGTTTACTCACTTTAAGTGGCTACTATGTACAAGTAAAGAACTAAATAATAATATTATTTTAGTTATTATAGCGCTTGTCCTAACCCTAAGGGTTGGGCTGTACGTCAGCAATAGGTTCTTTAAAAATTGTGAAGCAGTATTGCTGTAGGTAACTACTTCTTTATGTATATGACGATTCTAAAATACGTTTTAAAACAAGAATGATGTAATACAGAGCAAATGTAACAAAAATACATTGAAAATTAAAGAGTTATTTAGCTTTAGTTGTAAAAACTTGATGATTCTGTGAAAAGTGAAATCAGTTATCAGGTGTTAAAATATTAAATAAAATGTTTTGTGGAAAAGTGCAAGACGTTTTATTAAAAAAAGTAAAAGTACAGATAATAATATTTATAAATATTCCAGGGCTCGGTAGCATATGTTGGGGAGTTGACACATCCCATTATTGCATGTTTAGGAGAGAGTGAAGCAAGAGTTCGGTATGCTGCAACGGAGGCCCTTTTCAATGTACTGAAGATTGTTAGAAATGCAGCACTCACTCACTTTCCGATTGTGTTTGATGCGTTAGCGAGGTTGGCGGCGGATCCGGAGTCACAAGTTAGACAGGCTGCAGAGTTACTGGATCGTTTAGTCAAGGTAGGCGATTTTTTTTAAATTCTATTATTCTACTAGATTATTTGTAATTTTCATAAATTTCGGCTCTGTGGTCTATTGGTCCGGCGTTAGACTTGACTTCTTGAGGAAGGTTTGTATGTATAATAAATAACATAGAAGTTTGTCCACAGCTTGCGAAACTGTGACTTGCTGTTACTTTTGTATTTTGATTACTCAATATTAAAAACCGTAACATGTAGACGCTTTTTTCACAGAATATTTACTTCTATATTATCTTTGAAAATAAATAAATAACAATAAAGAGAATATTAAAGCGGGGCTCCCATACAACAAACTTAATTTTTAAGCAATTTTTACTCGATTTTAATAAACTGGTAGGAACTTGAATATGTGTATGTAAATATATTAACTATAAAAATAAATACCTAATCTAATACATAGAAACTCACAAAGTGAAAATAATCCGTGCATCTAAACGCGGCGCGACCGCCGCGCCGCGGTGTGGTAATGGGCGGATAGCGGGGCAGGTAACATCACGGAGCGATCCATTACCGCCCGTCGCCCGTATTCGCGCGAGCGTCGTCATGCTGCACGTATGTGTATCGAAACCTACCTATAAGTTTGCAATTTACTACTTGATGATAGTACGGAACCCTTCGGGCGCAAGTCCAATTGGCAATTGGCCGTTTTTTTTAAACGTTTAAGAAGTTGTTTTTTAAAACTATTTACAAGATAAACTAGTAATTATTATATTTATATATTATAGTCTTTCTAAGTTTTGTTAATACTCAGCATATGTCATCTTTCGTTTATTTAATTTGATACTTAAAGTACCTGAAAATCTAAAGGGTGTCTCAGAATGTTTTTCTTTTTTGAATTGACAAATACGCGCCAGTCGCAGTTTGCAGGGGGTCTCAAATGCTTGGCCCGCTTTTAAAGTTTAGTAGCTATGAATCGTTACAAGGGACCGCAGCGCGCATTTTGCATGCGAGCGTTTTATAAAAAACAACTATTCCTACACGAGTGTTCGTCGTCTCTACAGGACACATTTCAATTTAACGAGCTTGAAACATGTACCATGTGCCAATTTAATTAAACTTTGGGTGCGCAAGTTTGAAGAGACTGGGAATACAATGCCGGGTCGTTGAGACTGCGCGCAGCTTCTCTTAATTTGAACAAATCTACGGTTCATCGCATTATTTCGAAAGATTTATATCTTCGTCCCTATAAAATTGTTATTGTTCAAGAAATGAAGCCCGATGATCCTGATAAACGATTCGAATTCTGCAGAACAATGAAAAACCGTTTTAAGAGACTTAATAACATGTTAATCCATTGCCACCCAATCTGAGAGTTTTGAAGCAAAGAATCACAGAAGAAATCAACTATATTCCAAGAGCGATGCTCCAGCGAGTGATTGAAAATTTTAGCTCCAGGTTAAATGAGTGTGAACAAATGAATGGTGCTCATTTGCAAACAGTTGTTCATCATAAATCAATTTTAAGAACTGCTCTTTAATTTAACAATAAATAAAACGAGTTTTAATTAATATTTTTGTTTTTTCCTAAACATCTAAAAACGAAAATTTTCTGAGACACCCTTTATTTTATTTTTAATTTATTGGACAAACACTCAATATAAGTCTTGTTTATGTAATATCCATATTTACTTTGCCATGCAGTTATGTATCTCTAAATAGGTACAATTACTGTATTGAGTTGACTATAGTGATTGAATTCAACTTATGATTTAGAAAAGCTACATTTGAGTATCGATTATGCATATTTTTTCAAATTAAAATTTATTTAAAACATTCCTAATGTGTGAAAAAAATGTGTGTGTGTTAGTGAAAACCGAGTACCTACGGTTCACAATCGTTGAAGTTACAATTAAAAATTAAAAATACACATTATTGTTTAATTATTTTAATTAAAATTATTCACAGCTGACCGTAGTTGTTTTTGACAGATCGAGTGTTGCCAACCAACAAGTGTGTTTGAAGTGGTGCAGGTATAATCCACCGGTTGATTTCTCCGGTTGTAGAATCTTATTGTTTTATCTCTGTCATAAAAGATATCGTGACGGAGAGTGTTAAAGGAGAACTGTCGAGAATACTCGCTCTGTTTTTGGTGCGGTAACAATGACCGATAGATTTCTTCAGGTGAAAAAGCTGATTGTTCTTCTCTTTCTATCGTATAGAGTGTAACGCCAAAGTGTGATACGGTAAAGCTATCGAGCTAACTTATTCAGTCAGTACACTTATTCGAAGGGCGTCGTCATGTCTCGGTGGCTTTGGCATGGGCCGATCGGTTGGACACCTCTGATAGTTTCATAAGGATGGCGCATACAGTTGATCGGTGAGGCCATGAGGCGCATCGCAGCGCAATAATCCGCCTAGATTGCGGTGTCGCTCCATACATTTTGTATAGGGAAACGCACACTATTTCGGGTCGCATCGCGGCGGATTTTTCTTTAAGTGTTTTTTGACCCGACATGCTGCGGCCCGTCCAAGTGTGAATCATCCTTCAGGCTCCGTTCAGTTGAGTACCTCCAGGCTCCCACAGGATATAGTGACGGAGAGCGGCGCGGTGGAGCTGGCGAGTATAGTCCCGCTGGTGCGCGCGCGACTGTACACGCGCGCGCCGGGCGGGCGCCAGTTCGCGGTGGCCTGGGTGTCGGCGCTGGACGCGGCGCCGGCGCTGGGGCTGCGTGCGCACTTGCCCGACCTGCTCGACCCTCTCTTCACCATATTGGACGACCCCAATCCGGAGATACGACGCATGTAATACACTCTTAGCATTTTTTTATCATGAGCTATGTATCATAGCAGTGTATTCTCTATTATAACATGTTGGCGTATTTTTAAGTGACTCCAAAAAAGGAGAAGGTTTTCAATTCGACTGGTTTTTACATTTTTTTTGTAAACAAACAAAATTTTGTACATTATTGAGTATAACTTAAAGTTACTAGAAGCATTAGCTATCTTTAGAAAAAAGAATTTTCAAATCACGATGTGATAACTTTCTTAAATTAGAATGTGTTGTCGAAGTGCATGCATACATACACTTTGTTTGTTAATATTTGCATTAACACATTTATATAAACCAAAAGTAGTGGGGCGTGTCAATTCTGCTTAGACTATCTTTAGTAGTGTGTGATGTGTGATAAAATATATGTGGGACCATTTTGGAATCATTCGAAAAAAGAATAATCAAATCATGACGTGTAGAAATGAAATATTTAGTTGGAGTCGGTTTTTACAGTTTGCTGCGCTCTCTATAACACTAAACGTTTTATATGGTCATTTAAGAAAAACTTTTACGAAAACATTAAAAAGTCAAACTCAATAAAATCACGTAATCGGTTTTTACGTTATGCTAAATACTGATTTAAAATTTATGGATATCAGGCACAGCTTATGTATCCCTGCCCAAATCATAAACATCAACTAATTAAATTAAATGTTTAGACTAATTGTAATGAAACTGGACATGCATAACAATCGCACACAAAAAAGAAACATGTTTTGAAATTAAAAAATGACTAAATATAAAGGACCCGGCGAACTTTGTATCGCTAGACAACAACCAACGCAACAAGAAAATAATTAGCAAAATTAGTCCACCTGTTCAGACGTGATGCGATGACCACGAAATATATAGATATAGTACCAAAAGTGTAAATTCAAATGAATATTACGTGTCAGAGTTCGATTTGTGTATATGAAACGCCAATTAATTAAATAGCCTTTATTTCACATACTCGTACCACTAGTCACAGTAAATATGAAACTATAGTCCAGAGGTTCCCAAACTTATTTCATGTAACACCCACTTTGAAAATCAGTTGTTTTGTAGCGCCCCCCCCCTCGTTTTTTTCTTGTCAATAACCTCAATAACATATTTGTTGCGCCTAGTTTAAAAAAAAACATTTTTTTCAAGATTTATACCGCCCCCCTCTAGGCTTCCAGCGCCCACAAGGGGGCGTTATCGCCTACTTTGGGAAAGGCTGCTATAGTCAATAAGGTACACAATATACTCATGCACGTCAGTAATGTACTAGTACACTGAAATCGCATAATCAGTTCAATAAAATCGTTTCACGAATATCTTTCAGTATCCGAATTTGCGCAATGTCGTTTATTCACTTAATTCAGTCCTCAGGTAGGTCCTCAACTATTCCCTAGATTTGTTCGCCTCGGAGATCGTATTGTTGTTTATTTCAATTGAGTTCAGTTTCATACTACAGCTGTATTTTTTTGTTTTCGGGATTATTCTTTTGTCGATCGAATTTTAATGTTTATTGCGACCATCTTTCTTTCTTTTGCTTAACTGTTTTTTTGTTACAATGTTATATCGATAAAATGTAATTATTTTGACAGGTGTGAAGTACAATTGAACGAGTTTTTAAGGAGCATTAAGAAGGACCCGTCGCAGGTCGACTTTCAAGCCATGATCAACATACTTATCGTACACGCACAGTCCAATGAAGAACTTCTACAGGTTTGCAATTCAGTATTGAATAACAATAAACGAGATAAAAATGTAATTTCGTATATACTTACCTATACATTCAAGGTGTTAGTAAATATAATACTAAATTTACCTACGTTTTAGTAATTATTATCTCAGCCACAGTACAAAAACCAGTTACATACATTCATTGGTATACCCACAGGACATTATTTTTCATATCTGACTTTTATACATGGTGTAGCCATCAGCAGTAAACCCTCTGTAGTTTTAGGAACTCTGATCAATATGTTACCATTTCTCGAATTGACTAGACAAATTATTGCATTTATTGGCTAGTTTATCCTTAGAAGCTGACCAATAGCAATCTAATTAAACGTTTTGGCTTGCCACTCCATCCAGCTACCCACACGAACCCACACATAGCCGCACCTGCCTAATATGCTATATTGTGATAAAAACAAGGTTACAAGTCAGCCGTTTTGTAGTTGATACAGCATTCATTGGCCATCAGTGCGTCGCAGAAAATCCTTAAAACAACCTAGGTATTGTACAAATTATTAGATAGATATATAATAGACTACCAACCTTCCTTAAAAGTTTTAACATTAAAGAAATTTAAAAATCAGCAACATCAGAGACTTATAAGTAAATGTTTTTACTCCATTAACGAATTTTCAAAAGACGGTGAGGAATATAATGGTAAGAACTATGTTAAAAAATTACATGTTATGATGTTTGTGAACGAATTGCTTTTGAAAGGCTCAACCAAGATTTTAGCAGAAAAACGTAGCCATAAGTGGACTTTAACATGGTGCTTCCGATTTGCAACATCTCAATGAAGCATATCATAGCCCATAGGCTAGAAGGTTTTCTGTGGTTTTGCAGATTCTTGGAAAACGTTTGAAAAAAATTGGATTTAATGAAAGTATTGGCGTAACAACAAGAAAGGGTTTCTTTGGTGCGGCCGTATGGAAAAAATATCAGATGAAACATTGACAAATCCGATAGGTATACAATGCGAATGTGGATGGAAGTAGGTACCTACTCAGGGAGACATTGGTTGAACTTTCACAATCAGATTTCTCAGACGTTATACAAAGGTGGTATCTCCGAAACTGGCGTGTTTGTATGAAAATATGGAGGGATCTAGGCTGATCTACATGGATCGTGATACTTGGCATTCAATACTCTCTACCTCTCTCGCAAGGAACTTGGTGTGAAGATACTCACGTAGGTAACTATCACACATTTTTCTGGATTGTGAGAAAGACGGGTCGATGCTGTATGCGATGTAGCCTGCGTATTTAGACTGCAAATCATGTGTGACGGGTAGACAGCAAGATGTTGCCTTGGTTTCATTTAACTTTAACGTCCAGCAGTTTATGTTGTATCTAGACAAAGCTTACAAATGTTAACATTAAATATTTTCGAACAAGCGCACGTCTGTCTCGATGGTGAGGACAATCGTAGATGACGTAGATGCCATAGATGCGTCGCTGTCCTCTGGCCGGGTGTCAACGTGCAAGTCTACCTGTAACCTATCCTGTAGACCGATGGGAACAAAACATTGTTAGGTGGACCCTGTCCGGGCAATTTGTTGCATAGCACTCGACCGCTACTGGTCTTGCTAGTAATGTAAACTATGCTGGCCTCTTATAAGCTGATAGGTAGAACATCATTCGAACCAGCGCAATAAATGTTCATGAGTGTTGCTTGTTGAAGTGTTTCTTGGTTCATCTCCTAAGATCTTCATCAGATCTTGTATCTTGCCAATAGAATTTGCAATCCAGTAAATAACACCCCATTTAAATCGGATCAGTACTTAATGATATAATCGCGAACAGACATACCAACCAATAAGCATACGTACGGGTCGAAAACAGAACCTCCTTTTAAAGTAGGTTGAAATGTGTCTAGGCGGCTACAAATAGCCTCAAGAGCGTGTTTTGAGCGTTTTTAGAGTTGTCGTCCGCCTGTCTGTTTACCAGACGTGGTTGAGGCCAAATAATGGACTGTATCTATTTACGAAGCACCGTTAGGCAAATGGCATTGTTGTGTGTGCGGCAGTTGACGGCGATCACGTGGCTGAAGGAGTTCGCGTCCCTGGCGGGGCGCGCGCTACTGCCGCACGCGTCGGGCGTGCTCGCCGCCGTGCTGCCCGCGCTCGCATACCACGACGAAGGGAGGAAGAGTATCCTTTACACTTTACATACCATGTCCAATATAGACATTGGCATTATTCGAATGTGCACAACAATATAAACACTGAATAAATTTGTTAAAAACATTCATGAACTTGACTCTTAGACTAAGTCGGTGACTTGTGTGATAAATTGTTTAACTCTTTTTACCTCAAATTAGTATATTGCGACATTGCAACACGGATTTAAAAAAAAATGTACAGTCTTAACTAAGGCGTAAAAAGTTGGCCATATGTTGTTGGTCGCTTTAACTTAGGGGGTTAGTGTCACCCATATTTGAATGTGATTTTTTAATTATATATAAAAAAAAAACAGATAAAAATTAAGCGCACTAAGTAAAACTGCAAAAACCACTCCAATTATTTTATTGCATATCACGTCGTGATTTGATACTTCTTTTTGCAAAAGATAGTTCTCACATACGTTTTAACAAAATTTACTATTAGTTTTGAGTCATCGTTGACGAGGCCACTATACTCCGGCCAAAACGTGCAAACTGCGTCATAAATCATTGTCATCGGACCTCTCGCTCGCACTTGCAGCTTTTATAGCACTACGCTGGTGTTGTGCCTAACAGGGGAAAAGGTTTGTCGAAAGTCGATAACAGCCGCTAGTATGATATAAACTTAAACTAAGGTAATTGTATAATAATAAATTAATTTATTGTATTAAAAACGTAATAACTTTAACATAGGTAGGTACTTGAATGATACTTAACGATTAGTATGAGCAAGCGGCATCCGTTTATTGGTAACGACTAGTTTATCGACAAAGACCTGTGTAACATTTTTACGACCGAACGAATGATTTATGGCCCTGTTTGCACGTTGGTATTGGCCGGAGTATAATATAAACAAATGCATTATTAACTATAACTTAAAAACCACTACTCGGATAGTAATAAAACGAATAAGGGACAGCCTCGAAGTCTTGATCTACCTTTTCAAAAACGAATCATCAAAATCGGTCGGTCGAGTACGGAGGCAGGCAGGGGCACAACCGGGGCACCATTATAATATTTTGAATGTTGAGTGAAGTTTTAAGACTAATTAAATCAAAATCACATATTTCTTCCTTTAATCAGTTATAAAAACAACATACACTAATCGATAAACCCTACAACTTTCCGAAAACATGATATTCCATCCTTTTTTAAATTTCTTGAGGTAAAATTCCTACAATTTCTCAAAGAACACTTCGGCATTTTTAACGTGCGTAGCTAGACGAATCCGATGCGAGACTATTTGAAATGAGCGCGCAATTTGGAATTATGCGCTCATTTTATGTGGACGGTTTTGAGAAGTTGAGTGTGCATCTTGGGTTTTTTATATCAATGCGGGGCACCCCCGATTACCTACAAACGATATAATACCTATTAATGTAACTAAGTGGAGACTGAAACTTCATATAAAACTAAACTCTAAACGCATAATTTGACCCTCTAGAGTTACTCCCAAAATGATGCACTCACTCACTAATATGGCGGTACACAATACCACATGTGTTTACTATTTACTTACTGACACTAACAGACCACTATTAACTTCTCTTCGTAATACAAAATATTTCGACACAACTCGATCAATACAAAACAAAAGATCATCGATAACCTTCGTGTTTAAGGTGTCGATAATAATAATAATAATAAGTGTCTTCGGCTAGTCGTGGGTGACTTGGTTGTACCTCTGCCTACCCCTCCGGGGATATGGGCGTGAGGATGCTTTTTTTTTCATAACAATTATTCACATAATCGAACCTTAAACAAAATATAAAGCAGTAAATTGATACATCTTAAAAAAATATTTGAATCGTATTAGTTATTATTAAATATTTTTAACGATTTTAGTTACATTAAAATTGCCTAAATTTTAATCTAATTACTACTAGTAAGACTGGGGTAGAGAGACTTATTAATGTTAATGTCTCTGATCTGAAGTTTGAATTGTACAAAAATGATTATAACCTTAAAGGATAGCAGAAATACGTGAAACCGCCGCCACTGTGAACTTACAGCTGACGAACCTAGTAGTGAGCGATGGACTCGAACCAAACCAGGGTGAGGGTAAGGAGCCAGAAGTTGGTGGGGAGGAAGAGCCTCGCCTTAACCTGGAGGCGGTGGTGGGAGTGCTCACGCAGATGCTGCATCACAACTCCGTCCACACCAAGGTCGCTACGCTCGACTGGATACTTCATCTCTATACCAAACTGCCGACGGAGGTACATATTATTTACTCAACAATCATGTTAATATGAAATCATGTAAACCAGCATTATTATTAAAAAACTAAACTTGCCCATTAATAGGGTATTTTCTCCTAATCTGGTAAACTTAAACCTTAGGTAAACATGAGAGAAAACGTTCTTGTTGCAATAAATTTTCAAGTAATCTAGCTATTTAACAACTACGCAAAGTAAAACCTAAAAAAATGTTACTTATGAATATTACTCCAGCAGGCAGCAATGTATGTCATTGCATAATTTTGCCAAACAGTACCTATTTCAAAACGAAAAGTGGATTTAGGTTCTGTATGGTTTATTTAGGTTTAATTAGGAAGGAAAGGTTTATATTTAGGAATGGTATTAATTACCATTCTCCATTTTACTAAAATGAAGTATGGTCATTTATATATTGTCTTATGTTTATAAATTTTTGTTTTAAAAAGTTTTTTCTGGAAGTCAAAATTCATCTTATTAATATACATGGATTAACGTAAGAGTAAAATTAAGTTGATATTAGACTATATGACATTGCAATAAAGACTATAATACCAGGTTTAACCTTGGCGTACTTCAGTTCGTGTTCACTAATAAGACGGTAAAAGTTGAAAAAAGCTTGTGTGGCAGATGTTCGGGCAGACGGAGGCGCTGTTCGGCCCCGCGGTGGGCGCGCTCACGGACCCCAGCGACGACGTGGTGCGCCGCGCGCTCGCCGTGCTGGCCGAGGTCTGCTCCTGCCCCGCCACACACGATTCCCAACCGGGTACGTTTCAACAACTCACCTTCAATTTCATCCAATTAAACAATGGTGGATGATTTGTGCAATTCAATTTCAAATGTTAGATTGAAGTTCCATAGAAATGTTTAAAATATATATTTTATTATATGGCAGTGTTTATATCTGGAGTCTAGTTGATTTAATAATAATTTAAAAAAATAGTAAAAAAAAGTATTACTGGCACGACGGGCACGCGCTACCTGAAGAGTCCCGAACAGTTAATGTCGGTGGCGTCAGAAGTTCTATTCAAACATATTGAGACGAGACAATTAGTAAGGCTGTTGATTCCAATTCAATTCTATTATCGAGTTTGTTCTTAGGTACCAAGTAAATATTGTAAATTAGGAATGACAAGTTACTTCTAAATGCTAAAATGTACATTTCTAAACCCGATTTACGACGATAAGGTACCTACAGAAGTCAATCTCGTGTACGTACCTCACTTTTGACAACTATAACACTCGGCGACCGTGTTAGGTTTGTTGTAGGTTTTAAGCTTAAGTACGAA
>NJDC01002735.1:847076-875749 GCA_002245475.1 Calephelis virginiensis | reverse complement strand
GTTGGTATTAGTTCATTGTAGCAGCAAGCGCATGCCGCACGTTGTTATTTGCATTATGTTTCAATATGATGCAAGATGTTATCTTTCATGTTATGTAAAATGAAATCGAAAGTTGACACACTCATACGGTAGTAATTGTAAAAATTCCTGTCGTATTGGCGTAACGCTGCGTGCTCATTGTAAAAAGCTCCTTTAAAACGTCAATCTTGCAAGAATCCTCACCCACAAATCTTTATACTGCTGAGTCGAAATAACAGTCCAAATCATGAAAGAGATCTGCTTTACCGACCCCTAAGAAGACGAAGACAGTTTTGTCGACTAACAAACGTCGTCAGTTTTTTGGGATGCTAGTGGGATTATTTTATTCGCTTGTTTACCAAAAGGCGAAACAATAAATTCTAAATACTATTGTAACCTCCTGAGATACTTATGAGAAAAAAATAAAGAAGGACGTCCAGGAATGATCCGTAAAACATTTTGGTTTCACCAGGACAATGCTCGTGTCCCCACCTCTGCCAAGTCAATAATCAATGGCTTCTTGTCAATCCATAGCTGTGGATAGGAATTGTTGCCCCGTCCTCCTATTTCCAAATTAAAAAAAAATCTTTAGTGGATCGTTTTTTTAAGGTATTGCAGGAAAGATGGAGGAACTACATTGCACTTAACAGTGAATATGTTAAAAAATATTTTTTTTTCTATTTAGCTAATTATGTTTAATCTGTAAATATACTGGAATGATAAGATGTTAGGAGAATGTATTGTTTTTCAAGTGTCATTTCAAAGTTATACCTAAATGGCCAGTAAACCCCTTTTAACCGCACACTATACTCCCGGGAGTTTCAAGAATGTACCTATATCATTTAGAAAGTGTTACAAAATCGCCTCTGTGGTCTAGCGGTTCAGTTGTTGGACTTGACTGCATGAGGTCCCGGGTTCGAATCCCGGGTCGGGCAACAAATAGAAAATTGGGTTTTTCCAATTTTCTAATAAAAAAAAAATTGCTCGGGATAGGATGGATATGTGCCCGGTTGGCGATAGGCTTGCCACCTATCACAGTGTGGGACTTAGTATCTTCGGCTAGTCGTGGGTGCCCCGGTTGTGCCTCTGCCTACCTGGGGATATGGGCGTGAAGATACTTTTAGAAATGCTGCCATGTTTTTTTTCTTTTACCGAGTGCGATGTATACGCAATTCCCATACTAATAGATAATGGAGCTGAATGTACCCTTTATGTTAGACTTTACGGATTTCCGAAATTTAATAATAAAGACCTATAGAAAATCATTTTGGGAAAAGTTCTTTTTGAAGTACTAACGTTATGTAGATCAGTACAAATTTGAAATTCAGACCTAACCACCTGGACACGTGCTTTAGGCTAACTCCAAAAATAATGAATCACAATATTATAGTCAACTTTTAAAAACTATGATCCTCGTCAAGGTATTCCAGGGTTGCATCTCTAATCTTCGAACGTCATCATCTGACCAGCTCAATTGTACGAGCATTCGTAAGTGTTTTATCTGTTAGGTCTCGCGTGTATTCAAATCAGAAATAAATACATATAGTTATCGTAATCTTTAATTCCCTCGCTTGCTAAAATTTTTTATTGAAAAATCGACGACGGATTTGACAAGCTATTTACTGTCAAATTTGAAACACAAGATGGCAAGATGGCAGACCACAGAAATAGGCAGACTTATGGATTGTCAAGGTGTCAGAAAAGGTAGTATTTCGATATCGATACATCTATTATATAGATAAGAATTATTATTTACCTCCCGATTGAAATTGCTACTATCAATTTACTTACGTACTCAGTTGTCTTATAAATAGGGAAATGCAATGAAAAGAAAGAAATAATATTTATTTACTTTTTACCAGCATATTTTTTTACATTGTGATGGCAAATATGTTTACTTTTATAATAAGTTAACTTTTTATTTTTATTACAATGTTCATTATCATTATAAAAAAATGTGATCAGATTACATTCAAATCACTTTCCTTACTTAAAAGTGAGCACTTGAAACCATTCTTCTAACGATAGACTTACATTGAAATCGAGGGAAATGTTTATTTTTTTTATGTGAGTACTTCAATAATGTAATACGTGCAACAGAAGTCGTTATTTGCAGATTTTCTGTTGTTTGGTTTTCATCGTATAAACTTGTAAGGTTTCGTCGTTATAATTAATTATCAAAATCGCTTGAACACAAATTAACAAAGGGAATATTTCTATATTGTACACTGTATATTCTACATCTCTTTAATAAATTCTCTTTATAATGGATCTGGCTGGAATGGACTGGAATAATCTCAAATAAATTTGCTTGTTTTTGTATAGTTTTACATATTCTCTTGTGTTTTGTCTACTTTGTGGACAATAAAGAATAAAGTTATATAAATATTACAGTTCTTGCAACTCACGAGGACTATGGGCCTTTACGTCTTGTAGTAAACGTTTATTTACACACAAATTACCAGCCAACTTTTGAAAAATTATTCGGAATCGATAACATTTTTGATCTACCAAGTAATTAACAATTTATAGTTTTTATCCCATGCAAAATACAAGATGCATGGTTATAATGTAAACAAGCATAAAAGTGCTTCCCACCAACCGCAGTTGCATTCGAAGGCTGGTTACGTCATGATTCGTACTCGGTACGACATAGCGTGACAACAATAACACATTTTTGCGTCATAGTTTTAAATGAATTTTTATAAAAGAATATGTTACAATTTGGCAGTCACATAAAAAAATTCATTACCAATTAAGCCTTCACCACCTTGTATTGAAATTCGGCCGGTCCATTTAAAGTAACCCTGTACATTGACAAAGTGTGCGTGAGAGCGACATCACTACGGTTAGCACACAAAACCGAATTTAGTGTTGTGTATAACTTTCAGTAAATAATTATAAACATTCACTATTAATACGTAACTATTAATAGTGAACGTTTTTATTAAAAGGTTTATAAAAGCTAAAAAAAGCAAAACAGCAATTGTACAAAAGTGTATTTGCCAGTCAGGCAAATACACATTTGTACAATTTGTACAAGGGTCAAATACACATCGTTTTGTATAATAAATAAAATGAATTTGAAGTATGTTATGTATTAATTATTAATTGGTTTGCACAAAATTATTCAATCGTCGTAAATTGTTTTTAAAACTGGCTCCTGCGTTAGCGTTATGACATTCTATTGTAAAAGTCTAACCCGCAATGAAGTCGAATAATTAACATCTCGGAGTGTCCCAACACTGCTTATAGTATAAACCAGGGAGGACAGCCATATTTAAATTCATAGCGCCTGAAATATGTTTATCCCACCAAGCCTTTGAAGAATTACAACAGGCTTAACCTAGACACACCTCGAGCCAAATACCCGTGTCTTAACTTGTATTTGTTACTCTGCAAGTGACTACAACGCCATCTATTATCGCAAGTTGGGTCAAGTACGCCAGTAGTTCTGAATAGTTGAGCTTTCTTTATCTAGAGGCCGCTCACATATTTATAGTATTATTTTATGTCTACAGTAGGCCGAGTGTCATAGCAACGTCAAAAATCATCTAGCGTAACTTTCAGGTTAGTGAGTAAACTTGCAACACGTTTTATTGTGGCACTACACGATGGGCCATCCTAGTGGCCCACTAGGATGGGCCATCGTATAGAGGACGGATGGCTTATGGGCTGGCGGCTGGCGAGCCGATGGCCGCGGTGTCGGTTTTCGCCCGCATATCAAAGGGAATGGGCCAGCGATGGCAGTACGCCTTTACACGTGGCCCATCGAAAACGTAAATGTGATATGATAGCCAAGTTCAATATTAAGAATATGCATTATTGTATGTCCGTTGAAAGAATAAAGATATAAACGGGAGTCAAGTTCCGAGTAGAAAATCTTGGAATGTTTATTACGTGAAAGTGAAATCTAAGCTTAAATTTTTTTTCAGACAAATTTAATATTATCCTGTCCTTTAGGTACATCAGCTTAGTCCAACCTTAAGCTTGAATTTCACGTTTTATAACTAATTTGTCACAGGATATTTCATAGTATAAAACAAAGCCGTTTTCTCTGTCCCTATGCATCAAAGATATATAAGCTAGATAGATATGTAAGCATAAAAAGATATTATAATGCTTTAAAACTACGCAACGGATTTTGATGCAGTCTCTTTTAATAGATAAAGTGATTGAAGAGGAAGGTTCAAGTGTATATTTTATACCCGTGCGAAGCCGGAGCTTTTCAAGTGCAAGCTCGAATGTTATTTCTTTATTTAACAGTTGCATCTGATTGTGTCTTATTAAGTTATCGTATTTATTGTATATAGTTTTTCTTTTCGTTACATTTAACATTTATATTTTGGAATTATAATTACATTCATTTTTTGGAACATATGTTTGTTCACATCATTATCACCCCCCTGGGGGGTGATTATGTATCTCAGTTGTCAACTCAAACTGTAAAAGTGTACATCAAATAACGTCATTTGTGTTTACTATCTCTATTGTATTTCTGTTGGTCACTGGAGATAGCAAATACAAAACACGTCATTTGACATAGATTCGATGTACACTCATCCATTTGAAGTTGGTAACTGAGTTACATAATCACCCCCCTGGTCCAGCACATTAGCAGGTAGATAGTTATAGCAAAGAATATAAATACTCTTTATCAAGAGGTCATAGACGTCCGGCACTGTATTCAGAAACAACATGGAAACCAAAGAGAATATAATCACTATGGCAACAACGATGTTGACAACGGATGACAATTGTTTAATACACTTTTAGCAAAAGTACATACAGCCACATTTCTACCAAAACCAACCAAGTTAAACAGTATTTAACTAAGCATTGTTAAATGTACTTTATGAATAACAAATTTTTAAACAATGTTTAAGGCTTAATCTACTGATTAGTTAAGCAATGTTTAGGAGGTTATTTAACTACATTTTATGAATATGGTAGTTAAAATATTGGAATTTAAATTTCATACTTTTCACTGACAAAATATCAACCGAACGAACTTGACAGTAATAAGCTATTGCGTTGTGACTACGCAATAGACGAATACGTCAACGCAGTCAAATAATATCATAAACGCTAGTGTCTACGTAAAAAGGCAAATACACAATAATATATTATATACAAATACAAATACACTGGCGAAATAGCCGTAATACGTCAACAAAATTGTCACGTTTGTACAACGAGTTTAGCGTTTTGGCCAAAACACTAACAAATACAGTTTTCTGTAGTGACCACTAGAGGCGCTATTCAAAAGCCCATATAAATTTGAGTTAAAAACCTAAACTCGTAGGTAAGTGAAAACTGCATGTGGCCAATACAATCAGGGCTTAGTTCCTGCTTAGACCGTATGTACACTGCTTAGGTTTCCCATTCTCCTTAATGATAATTCGAAAACCTTTTTTTATAGAAATTATTTACAAAGGCGCATACGCTCTTACTTTTTTCGTACGAAAACACCCGTTATGAAATTTTGGAAATAAATCTCGTTTCCTAAAAACTTACATACATATACATACATACATATCTTCACGCCAAGTCCCTTACGGGGCAGACAGAGAGTATCAAGTGCCAGACCTCACGATCCTGACAAACCTGTCTTGCTTCCTTCACATTCATATCTTATTTATATCTTAATCTTAGATAATAGAGATTCAGCAGACCAAATTTGTTATCACGTATAAAAAGCAGATTTTTTGTTATTTTATTAAGTGTGTTACAAAAGTTTTTCACGATTTTTGTCTCTGTATGCATAAAGTTCTTTAAAATATATAAAATTCTAAGTACAAAAGCCAAATATTTGGGGTTTAACGTATTTTGCTTATAAAAATTTCAAAAAGTGGACCTATTGCTGGACCTATTTAACCTATGCTACACTCTTTTAAGCTGCCATATTAAAAAGGCAGTTGGTGAATTCTACACGATGAACCTCTACTAATATGTAGAAAAAACACAACACGTAATAGACCATACATCGCTACAAGATTTGCAAGCTCAGTGGAAGTTTTACCTCTGGCTTAGCTAATTTTCTCAATTTTGTTTTGCTTAAAACCGTAATTGTGAAAATGTTGTGAATGTTAGATAATGTTCAACGAAAGTGAAGCTTTATATATTCTTAAAGTTTAAAATGTAGTAAAAAATCACATTGATCCCATCAGCTTTAAAAAACATTAAATCGAAATCGATCCATTTATTCAAAATGTATAATACCACAGATAGAAACACACACTCACATACATCTAACTGACAACACCTCTCTTTTTAATGTACTTTAAATAAGCTGCAAAGATTACAAAAATATACACTTTAACTTTTTATCTATGATCAATCAGCTACCTTCTCGTTCTATCATCAGGTCCTGTCGTTAAGTTCTCGTCATCAAAAAAACATGAACAGATCTAGGCAAGACGAACCTAACCAGTCAAAAGTCGATGGATTACGTCTCCTATGTTCAAGCTCCATCGTCAGACTAGCTTAGTTGTACAACTAACTACCTTTAAGTGTTTTTTCTATATCGATTGTGTTCAATCTTGATATATTCGTAATTAAGTTATTGACGTTATGAAAAGCAAAATGTGCGTTCTCTGTAGTAATGCTCACGCTAAAAGCTCAATCCTCAAGGGTTGAAGCGCCAACAGTAGGATTAAATAGGATTCACTTCAGTTGTTTATTATGGCTATGAAAATTGATTTAGATTTGCTAGAGACACAATTTTAAGTACAGTTTATAAACTTGTGCTTGAGCCGCATTTAAAACTAACTACTGCACGCGACAAAAATTAGAACTATTTCGATATACGATATTCTCTGCCTACACTATAAGGGACTTCGTGTGAAGAAATTTAATTATGGAGAATATCACCAGATATATACAGTTACGGTATTTTAAAAGAACACGCTCTATGGTAATGCGTTAATCTTAATATTACTCGTTAAGTTGTTAATCGGCGGTGAACTCCTAAACTAATTAACCGATTTTTACCAAATTTGCACAATGTTTCCAGTTACATCTACTTTGAAAAACATGATAGCTCATATTTCAATTCATTCTGAGTATAGTCATGAATAATATCTATTGTTACAAAATGTTTTGAACTAAGTAATAGCTCTCCTCTTCGTGGGCAGAAATATCGAACATAGTATATAGAACAAAGTTGAAAACTTTTTAATTTAAATCTTCACATTGATATTTTTGTGTAGGTACCTGTGTATTCAAATTAAATAAAAGATCGACGCATTGATTTTTTAATTGACATTTTTTTGTGAACAACAGTACATTGTTTGAAAAATACAACATGTATTTTCGAATAGTTGAATTGTCTGGATAGACATTAATAATTTCAGTTGACAGTCTGTTCGTGCTTCTTTCCTTCATAAATAATTTTTATTTAATAGTCCAAACAAGTATAAAATGTATTTTTATTAAAAATAAGCAAATGTTATGCTTGAGAAATTACTGCTTTATAAAAACGGTTTTAGAAGACTACGAATTAGTAATTGATAAATCAGTAGTGTTAATAACATTATCTTTTGATGTTCTCTTTCTAGTCAAAACATTCGAATCATCCAAGCTTGATGGTAATTCAGTACCCTTAGTTTCAGGTAACAAATAACATATCACTGTTCCAAGTAAAGCAAATGTACCAAAAACAATACCAGCTACAAATTGAGATAATGAATTTATCAATGGCGATGTAATTTGTCCGATTCTGGACAACACTGACAACATACCCAAAGCAGAGTTTCTTACAGATGTAGGAAATAATTCTACACCAAATAAAAATACAATAATAAACGACATAAAAAAGAAACAATTACAAATACAAGCAATTACAACCCTAACAAAATTATATCGATCAGGAATACATGTTACCAGTATCATAAAAAAACCTGATAGAAATATTGTTGCCATTAAAAATGTTCTTCTGTTTAGTAGTTTTAGCAAAAATACAGATGCTATAGTACCAGGTAGTAATAAAGCACCGGATATGGCAACATTAAGATGGATGTTTCCACTCATTTTTCCAATGTATTGAGATACACCGTAATATCCCATTCCACATACAAAATACATAAAAGACATATAAATGAAATTTAATGCTAATTTCTTGTGACGAAACATTTGGTAAAACGTTATCTTTCTCTCTTGCTTTGTTGAATGTTGTGCATTGTAGTCTTCAATCTCTTGCCTTACATTAACTTCACTTGGAACATTGTTACTAAAAGAAGAAAATAATATTTAACTAAGAAGTACTTAAAATAACATCAATCTCAAATACTCATCTCCAGTTATTAAAAACTAGAGACCCGGTGAACTTTCGCTCTCAATAGTCTCTGCCTTTTCTGCAGGCGTGAAGATAATCTGCACGATCAAATGTTTTACTGCATTCCAGATTTTGAGCCATTTTGTCAAGTTATTTATTCTGAATGTTGTTATATCTGTAATTTTTAAACTACAACTGCAAATAGTTGTGACTCGCAAAAAAAAAAAATCTGTAAAATACGTACTTCAAATTACAACACGCATCAATTAAATCAGACTGCGCGTTATTGAATTGTAACCCAAATTAACATTTTCACTTTTTCCACGAGAATCTTTAAGTGAGCGGGATAAAATGTGTCCTATAACCTTCATTGGAACATAAAATATCTATCATAAAAATTTCGCAATGATGAATACAGTAGATTCGGCGTGAATCATGGCTATAACACAAACATACAGACACATGAAAAGACTAAAAGTATGCTGCCCCTTTTTCATTGGATACACAATTTTTTTATGTATTCAATGTAAACAAATCACTCTTCTACACCTTTGTTACAAATATAGATGTAAAAGTTTGATAAGTGTTAAAGTTGTTGAATGTGAAAAATATGAATTAGTATTTCAATGTCAATTTTGAACTTTGGTTTTCAAATAATGAACAATCAAAGTAAGTTTGAATATTTTTCTACAAAATCACACTGTAATTTATAAAAAAAAATGCAATTGTAATACCAGTAATTAAGGGCAGTAAAATTAGAGAAAATCGACTCCAACTTCATATGACATCGTTGAGATACATTAAAGTGTATGCATGTAACATGTTTATGTGTACCTCAAAAACCAATTGTCGAATCGGACCACCTCGAAATCATGACATATCTTTCGAAAAAAGAAGCATTAAAATCTGGTTGTTATGAGTCAAAACTACGTTTGTCTCGCTATCGTACAAAAAAATCTGTCGTACATATCTCGGATATTGATAATTTCCTTCTTTTTCAAGACGCTTAAATATGTAGAGGAAACTCTTAAAAAGGAATATAATATGACGTACAATTTAACAAATTTCTCCATGACTGCGACGGCTTCATCAATCCTATTACTATCCATGAGCCATTTTGGAGATTCCATAATAATCCAGCGCAATCCAATAAAAAGGAACACCGGGATGGAAATAGCCAGTTGAAATTCTTCAAAATGCCGAAACACGTATGAAATACCGGGCAGCATCATGTGGCCTATGTTTATTGGTATGTGAAACAACGCGTTGATTGTTTCTCTGTACTGTACTCCACAATATTCAATGCAAAGGACGTATGAGGTGATAATTGCACCCCCTGTGCCTACTCCTTCAATAATACGCATGAATATGAATGAGCTGGCTGTGGGCATGACACTAACGAAGCACCCAGCTACTGCCAAGGTTAAACAACTTGCCACAAACGTTGATAGTCTTCCGAATCTAAAAATAGATGTTTATTAGTAGATACCTACAACTTGCTTACTTATGTAATAGCCAAGACATTAAATTTATAGATTTTTCCATTACTAGTTCTTTACCCTCGACTTAAGAGTCGAATAGCTTTTATAGTCTATTATAGATCTCCAAGGGTTAATCTATGAAGAAAAAGTAGCGTAATTAAAATGATAATAAACTGCAGCGATTAATTATATTATTTTCAAATTTCATAAATTTAGGTTTCGCGATTTAGTCGTGAAAGATTTATAGATATAGAATAAATCTTTATATTACAGCAATTTCAAATGTACTGCTGTCATTATTGTTCTGTAGATAAATTTGTTGGAAATTATAACTAGTGATATTGAGCATTTACTCAAAATAAAATTAAGGTATCAACGAAACATTAACAAGATCGCGGTATGGACAGACAGACTGAAAGACAAACTTGAATATGGATTTAAGAAGTGCTGCTTAATTTTTATTTATCTTTTAGCGTTACTTACTCTTTCAAATCACAATATAATGTAACGTCGTAATATCCATAAATGATATGTTCTAAAAGTAAAAAAAGAGATATTTCAAAATGAAGTGAGTTAGAGAATATTTTTCGTAAATTTTACTAGGAGTTTAGCAATAAATCGCCTAGACTATTACTGCTTCATTGCTTATTCCTGTCGCCACAACGTCTCGTAAGGATTGACGTCTGAGCCTCAGGTTGCATCATTGCATCATCAGGGCTTTCTTCATTTAAAATTATGAATATTTGGAAGTTTAACGAAGCGCCGATAATGGAAAATATCAAATGTATTAAAAAGACAGTCTAAACTAAATCAAAGCCTTACATTTATATCAAATAAATCATCTTTCATCATTCTAGTATAACAAAATATACAAAACGATAGGAAACAAATATGCTATCAAAAATTATGAACATCATCACGTCTGTTATCAAAATAATTTTTAGTATAAATTATTATTCACAAATCAGATTCTAAAGCTACAATGCTTTTTCCAGCAAAATTTTACTATGTCATTATTTTTGTTTTTTTTTTTAACATATAATCCATACATGTTAGAAAATACCAAAAAATAATGACTTCGCAAAGAAAACTCAAAAAAGCTTACTTGTCAGACAAAAAACCAAACACCAAAGCTCCAATGAGCAATCCGACATAAGACATGCTGTTTGAGAAGCTTATCAACCAATTCCTTTCACAAAGCAATTGGAACTTTGTCTGCATTGTCTCCTTGAAAACACTCCTGTCCCACGATGGCTCTGAACATGGACAGACGTTAGTCTTATTACCTTCAGTCGTTTTACAAGTATAGTCTACTGGAGGTGATAAAAAAAGTAAATTCAAAATATGCCAAAAAATTGGTATTTTACTCGAAAATAATATAAAGAAGAAAAAATAATGGTATCTTGTAATTTTATCAAAATGTTTTTCAATAGGATTAATCAATTTTCGTTTAACTTCAGCCATTGTACCTATTTTATTTTAAAAATCTGAATATAGTCCACAGGAAGTTAAACACAAAGACAACAGACTAGACTTCAATGGGTGCAGAGTCAAAATAATGTCAAAATTGTATGAACAGCAGCGACTCTATCGTCAGATGACGGAGTCAAAATGACATCTGATTGTGACGTCGAAGATAAAAAACTACAGTGATGGTCATAGTATATTATCTATAGTGATGATTACTGTCAATTTTCAATCTCGTGTCACACACATCCAGGTGTTATCGTCATTGTTACCTACCATTAAACTGTTTGAGTAATTTCTATGGGACCCGAGAGATGGAGTAAAACTCATAAAAAATAAAAAGACGTGGCTAAATTCGGAAACGATTTTAAAAAGGAGACATTTTGCAATTTGCGGAACAGAGCCATTACCATGAGTTTACGTCTTATCAAATTTGTACTCGCTACTGTCGCTGTAAGTTATTCGTATAAAAACTTTGAACAACACCTCTTTTGGTAATTAAGAGAAACACTTTTTTTGACCAAAAGTGTCGTATATTTCGACACGTAACTTACCTACCAAACGTAATCTATACCAAATAATAGTAAAAAAGTGAAAAAATTACAGACTGATAAATAAACAAAAAACAAATAAACAAATATTATCCCTGGAAGAGTTACACAATTTGGTCTAACCCCACAATATCGTGTAAGCCGGTAATACTAATACCAGAGATATTAAATAATAATAATCTCTGCTAATATACAGTAATTTTAAATAAAGACTGTAATAAATTTTAATTTAATAAACACCCTCACTGATAAAATTACATCGATGTTCAAAACACAAATGCATATCTTGTACATCACCAATGATTTTTCTTGAAAATTAAATAACCTTAACCCTACGGTTGTCTGACAGAGATTGCTCTGAAGCGATAAGACCGCCTTTGTGCACCTAAGCTATATATATTAAGTGAAAGAGTGTGTATTATTTTGTAAATTTTGGTGCGTAATAAAGTGTATTCATTCATTTATTCGTAATTAATGTCATAATAATAATAGGTGTGAATATTTAAAGATGGAGGCAGGTTGATAAAAACAATTTTCTGTACATCATACACTCAAAAAAAATTGGTTTGGCTATAAAGGCATTAACTATTAGTTGAAAATCGATGCTATTTCAAACTATGTTTTTTTTAGGTTATAATATATAAATTATTACCAAAAAATATAGAGATTTAGCCTTTTTGTTGTTTTCTTAACATAGATTTTTTTTATTAAGACGGTAAGTAAGTTTTCATTTAATGAGATTAATCATGCACTGCCTAAAAATACAGAAAAACGAAAGAAAAACAAGTATACGGAAACATGCTAAATACTTTCTTGATTGGCAGTAATTTCTAAAACTATATTAATTATTAAAAAAATACATATATCACGAAAAACACAAATCGTCACGTGTACAAGTGTATTCAATAATAATCTAAAATCACAAGTTGCATTGAGTATGTTTGTGGGAACCAAGAGATGGCGCTGTAAGACATTTTAGTCCCACAGAATTTGTATCATTTATTATCGGAGTACTATAGTTGGTCTGTGCACCCATCTTTTTAAAGTTTCTTGTCAAATGTGACATTTCCGAAAATTGTTAAATTTTAAAATTTCTCTGTTATCTTTTTGTTATTATTTCATAGTCTTAATTTATTGGAGGCTATTTTCTTGTTGCTTTTGTTGTTGAGTTTTTAATTTTGTCCCACCATGAAATGTATGTTTGGAAAACTAAAATCGAGGTGTGATTTCAGATATGATGAACTTAGTAAGTTTTTTTACAAAAATAACTACATCTGTATATTGTCGCGGCCTTTCACCCGCGTCTGTAGATTAGTGAGCCTCCTGAAGGAACATTTTAAAAAGACACTCACGTTCATTAAACTGTATCAGTTCCTACTTATTTTTCTGTGACTGCACTTCTGGTAAAACTGCTTCTAAGCCAAAATTTAGGACAATCGGATCAGACTTTAAGACATGTCTAAGATAGAAAGATAAGCGTGATTGGCTAACGAACGTCTGAAGGTTCAAAACATCTTTGCGAGGTTTCTTGTTTGTTGTATTAAAATATTACTACATAAGTGTGTTGTTACGGGAGTGCATTTGATAATAAAATGATTTGCATGTTAGTTTTTTAGAACATATTGAAAGGTAAACAAGCAGACGGATTTCCTTGTAATAAAAAATTGACGCCGACACCAAAAGTGGTGATGATGCGTTTCCAACCTAAGGCCGGGATGTTAATCCTTGATCAAAAGTAAGTTTACCAGCTACATTATCCTCCCGAGGTCTTCAAAATAGGCCTCTGTGGCGGCAATGAACTCATCATTCGACCCAAATCTTTTGCCTGCGAGTGACTTTTTCAGATTTGGGAACAAAAAAAAGTCGCATGGAGCCAAGTCTGGAGAATACGGTGGATGGGGCAGCAATTCGTAGCGCAATTCGAACAATTTGGCCATGACAACGGCGGAGGTGTGAGCCGGCGCGTTGTCGTGGTGGAACAGCACTTGTTTTTTGCCAAATGGGGCCGTTTTTTTTCAATTCGGCGTCGAATCTACCCAATAAGTCAGAATAGTAGATCCCCGTGATAGTTTTACCCTTCTGGAGGTAATCGATGTAAATCACACCTTGTGAGTCCCAAAAAACACTGGCCATCACCTTTCCTGCCGATTGAACAGTCTTCGCCTTCTTTGGAGCACGTTCGCCGGGTGAAGTCCACTGTTTCGACTGTTCCTTGGTCTCTGGGTTCATGGGTTCACTGGTGTGTACCAGTGAACCCATGTTTCATCGACGGTCACAAAACGATGCAAAAACTCCGCCAGGTTGCGTTGAAACCAAACCAGCGCCAAATATGTCGCCGATGTGGTCTCACGGTTGCGCTTGT
Organism: Calephelis virginiensis; assembly: GCA_002245475.1. NCBI lineage: Eukaryota > Metazoa > Arthropoda > Insecta > Lepidoptera > Riodinidae > Calephelis > Calephelis virginiensis. The sequence goes on along the minus strand of NJDC01002735.1, from coordinate 861,595 downwards.
TGTCTGGTGTGAGCAAACGCGGCACCCATCGCGCCGACAACTTTTTCATACCCAATTCTTCGTGCAGAATATGATGCACTGTCCCATCTGCGATGCCTACAGTCTCAGCTTTCTCGTGAATCTTCAGTCACCGGTCTGCCAACACGAGACGTTTTCTTCTGTAGTAGCCGTTTTCGGTGCACCTGGGCGTGGCTCATCAAAAACCGACGTGCGGCCACGAGCAAACTCGTTGAACCAATTTTTGACGGTCGCCATCGAAGGAGAAGAGTCACCGTACACAGCATCCAAGCGCTCTTTGATTTCGCTGCGCATTTTCCCTTCGTAAAACAAGAATCTAATCACCGAACGATATTGTTTTTTTTCCATTTTTGCAAAACCGATCGACACGCTCGCTTCCAAAGACTGTCAAAATAAAACAAATGAAGGGAAAAGACTGAAAACTACTTGATAGACTTCAAAAAGTATTTACTGCACGATAGTAAAACTCTTTTGTAACAACAACGCCATGGGGCGATGAGGCTAAGTAATTATTGAAGGCCCCTCGTAAAATGTACTGTTGTGGTGATAACTAAATCACCAGTGTGCGCGTAGCCTTACAATACCACGAAAATAAAAAATATATCCTTCTTTGTGTGTATGTGTAAATATAATATACACTCACACTGACACATTTATTTTAATTAATCAGTCACCAGATAGCGGTAGTTTCCATAGGTTTCGAAAATCGGCAAAGAGGTTTCTTTTTTCCTTTATGGACAGTTACTTTACTCTTTGCTAGACTTGTAATTGGTCACGTGACATAGAAGCAAATTTGAAACCATTGACCAAAGAGAATATATTCACTACGTTTTAAGAGACGGGACTTACTATTTTAAAAAAAAACAGTTTACATGGCACTATGCTACCAATGAAACGTCACGTAAATGTCAGTTTTTACATAAGTACGAATCTCACAGATAAAATACAGCTGCTGAGCAATGTATTCATTTTTATCGATATCGATAATATATAGGCCATAAGTACCGATGATATATTATATAAATTAAGCTAATAAAAATTTATTTTATCCCTATTAGATCAGATCAGTATTCACATTTAAATCCAACGTATACTGGATAGTAATTAAATAAATTAAAATAAATCATTAAATTAGAAATAGTAAACATCTGCCACGTTGGACAAATATGAACACAAAAGGAAAAAAGGAAATTAAAAGACTTTTTACCGTGCATATTTTTATATTAACAAAGAAATAAAGATATACTGATGAAGACACTCCTAAACGAGTAACATTTGAAATACAAACTACAACATTTTGTTATTATAGTTTGTACTAACTTTTGTTAAAAAGCATTTTCCATATTAAGCTCTCGGCGCTGCTCTTATTTATTCAGTTTCCATATGAACAGAAAATTATACAATATAATATTTTACTGTATTCCATAAATCTATCACCAGATGGTAAAGCATTTATTGGGGAGATCTGAAGAAAAAAATTAGCGGATTTGTCATCTCGTCCATTCTTTTAAAATATAGTTGACAACATTTTAACGTTGTATTTTACACTCACAAGAGATTAGTAGGTTTATAAAATAACTGATTTCAAACATTTTAATTTCAAGCTGTGCAACATTTACCAAAACATGTTTGTTTTCTTTTAGGTAATTGTAAAACTGTTTTGTTTTGACACTTAGTCCTTGATTCGATAGCTTTAAACTTGGTTCATAATTCCCTGCAAAAAATTTAGATAAAAAAGCAAGTGGCAAAATTATAAGGTCAAAAATTATTGTTTTGAAGAAAGTTTTAGGTTAATAATAAAAAAAGTAAAACCTGTTATTGTCCAGGATTGGATATGTTGCCTGGCTGGCGATAGGCTTGCGATCTATCACATTACGCGACTGAGTGTCTTTGGCTAGTCATTGGTACCTTGGTTGTGCCTGTGCCTCTTCGAGGATATAGGCGTGAAGGTATATTAATAATATTACCCACGTAACTTGGTCCAGCAACCTATTTATTCTGTGTCTACAATTTTTCAAAATATTTAGCGGCTGTTATATGTGTGGCATGGATGTGACAGGGAAATTCTGACAATAACTCGTCAGGAATCGGATTAGTACGCCAATTCAATGATGGTACTGCAGACATCTTTAGCAGACTTTGATTCACATTAAAGTCTTTCCGTTCGAAGTATGCACCACATACATATTTTAATGTATGCAGTTTTTCTATGGGAACATTATTTCCCCCTGCCTTAACCCACTGTCGGTATCTGAAAACATGTTAGTACATATTTAACGATAAATCGCTACGGCCAAATGAACGAATTTGAATATTTATTCATAAATAAGAAATAAATCAGCAATTATTCGCAATTCGTCATTACAATCCTTTTTGTTCAATTCTGTTTACACACAATTTTTTTAACTCTAAAGAAATCAAACTCATAATTTTCAATTAGTTAAAAAATCTCAGTCTCGAAGTAAGAAAAAAGTTCGTAAAGATAAAATATAGTGAACTGATGCATGTGTTTACACAAAAACTAAAACACACACAAGCACGCACACATACATTTTATCAAGTTTATTAGTTAATTGTAATTATCTAAAGTAAAAACAATTTAAAATTATTAAATGGAAGAGAAAGCGTTGCCAACAACACTAGTCAACACTTAGTGTAGGTACTGCGTGCCAAAAATGGAAAATATTACTTTATTATGTAAATGTTTTAAATAAATAAAAAAAAACTTGTAACGAGTATAATATTGTTTATCGATAATGGACGTCATTACTACTCAATACAAATAATGTTTTGAACAAAAATAAATAAGAAAATTCATTATAAATGGCATTTTTTGCGTTATATTATAGTTATAACATAAAAATTTAATACAATTTATTGCTTACCGGAATTCAATCTATGAAAATTTTGCCATAAATCTTCTTTTTTATTTGTTCATTCGACACGCTCGATATTTACATATTTCGCACGAAAATAAACTTTTTTTTTAGGCGACATTTCAACAAAAACCAATTTAGTGAAAGTTATTTAATACATACAGTCATGAAAAGCTCAATAATCTAGTATTTTATGAATATTCCTAAATGTTTAACTAAACACACTGTTTTGAGATTCAAATTTTCCCGCCAAATGACCACAGAAGAGTAAAGTAACTGTCCATAAAGGAACCACAGACTAGTAAGAGAACTACATGTTCAAAGGACATAATTGTCTTTGAGGAAAAGAGAAACCGCAAAGAGGGAGTGAGATAACAATATCCCCCATTATTTTCCACGCAAAGTTTTTTTTGTTTTTAATTTCGTTAGACTGCCATTGACCTCTAATATTCCTATTTCTATGTTTGAAACTAACATTTGATAGTCGTTGCTGCTGTCAGAATTTTTGGTTAAGCTAATGTCTTTTGAAAAATTGTCATGTCAAATACTTTGCAGCTCCGCCAGGAGTACTATTGTTCTGCGCTTTGCAGAGTGTGTAATGCTGCCAATTCACTGGATTTTCCACTAAAATTGGTGGTTTTCACCCCCCCAATTAGTGGCGAAACATTTTTTTTAGCGGCTGGTGGTTTTTTCTAGTTTTATTTTACTAAAATTGAGTTTTATTTACTTACAATCGCAATCATTCGACACTGAACACTAATATTCGACATATTTGTTCTACTTTGTTTAGTGAGGGATTATAGGGTTGTCGCACAGTTATGGTTACCACTTACCGTAACAACACATTGGACGAGCGTTTGGTTTGCTACGAGCTCGTATAGTAGGTACAAAAAAAACACACAATATAAATTTAATATTCACTATCTAATTACCCTCTTTTTGTGAACATTCATATTGTAAATAAATATAGACATATCAATGGACAAATTGCACAAATTTATTTTGAAACATAAAGAAAACAAACTGAACATTGGTATTTTTAGTGTTATTCAATGCTACTTAAACAGAAATGAAAAACCGTTTATTTCTTACATATCTCATCTCGCATCTCACATCGTGCGTAACCTAATTTAATATTTAACCCACGTAATCTTTCCACATATAAAGTTTAAAACGAACTCATTTCTTTGCAATTATTACTACTTATTTTAATTATAATTATTCAATGAATAAACCAAAAGTCAAAATTTATCTATTTCTAGCAGCCCGTCTCGACACCAAACGGGTGAAAAAAAAATTGTTTTTTCCTAGAAATGACGTAGGGTACATTAATCAGAAATAACGTTCGGCTCATAATAGCAAAATTGTTTTCAAATCACTACAGTAGTTTCGGAGCCAATACGAACAATCAATCAAATCTTTCTTCTTAGTATAGATAGGTCGGACAGGTCGGGAGATTGTAGTTCCATCTTTAAAAAACTGGATAAGCACAATACAAAGTTTCCAAAAGTTATGGCTATTCTTGAAGGAGAGAAATATAAAAATTATGAGACCAAGGTACCGAAATTCGGATGTCATTAAAAATTATTTTGATCAGGTACGATCCTATAATTTTAGGGCAAACAATCTGAATTGCCATAGCCTTGAAAATACTTTTAAAGGCCTATTACTGACTACAATAACTAGATTTCACCAGACCTCATTTAATTGTGAAAACGACGATAGTAGTCAAATAATTAAAATAAAATCATTATTTCAATTCAATTCAGAAAACACAAACATAAACAATGGTGTAATTTGTGAGTCTATAGTGCAGACCCAACTAGTTGTCTTAACATTCAATCTCGTGCATACACTGTGGGGTGGGTGACAAAAAAAATATCGTGCCTGATAAAAACTGTCATTATTGTATATGGGATCTCACGTCTAATAATACCACCGAAGTACATAAATGGATTCAGTATAGATAGTATAATAAATTAAAAGAATACAGACTCACTTACCCCGCAGTTCATATTGGACGCTAATTGGGCAAACTATTCGATGAAACTGTAAAATATATTGAACTAACTGCCCGCCCTCGCTTCGCTTCGGTTATTTAAGAATAAAATTCCTACTAATATTATAAATGTTATTAAATACAAAAAGGAAATAATAAGACAACGTGAAAGCCACCAAATTAAGTATCCAAAATAGGCAAAAAAAAATAAATAAATAATATACCAAGTACGTGGAATAAACAAATCAAGCCAAGTAACTGTTTACCTAAATTCCTAGTTATATTTAAAAAAATAAAGAAAAACTAATCGTAAAAAAACGGAAATATCGAGTATAAAGTTAAAAAAATATTCAAAGAAACTAAATTAACAAAACACAAAGAAGAATTTTTTAAGTAAGTATGCAGTAAGCGCGCATGTCTTTGCTATGCTTCAACGATATTTAATTTTGCGCCCGGAGATTTCAACTTTTTGATAACTCATTAGGTGTTATTTTTTTTCTGATAGTGTTAAAGGCAATTTTGGTCTAAATTACACACATAATGTATCTAACAGGTTTATTTGATTAAGGGTTAATACTGTATTGTTAAAAATATGTTCTAAATTAACCCTTCCCTTTACTGTTTTAAGTAAACGCAAAAAACGGTTATTGTGGGTTATTCTTTAAAGATAGACATATACCACCTCTTCCTTTTTTTGAGATCCATCGAAGAGGAAAAATACATTGTTAAAACTTTTAATGTTGTTAAAACTCAAAAGGTTTTGGCAGCGTTTTCGAGGAAAGCACCCGATCGGATTAATTTTTGCCGACATATTGAACTAATATCGTTGTGATATTGTTGGTTTGTTCAAAACATAAACTTAGTATACATTAAAACCTTCCCCAAGAATTGTTCTGTCTATTGTTGAAAACCGAATAAAAATCCGTTCAGTACTTTTCGAGTAAATCACGAACAGATAGACAGACAGACGCGGCGGGGGACTTTGTTTTATGACATGTATTGATTAAATGCGCATAAAGAAAATTCACCCAGAAATGAAAAAAGAAATACTACAAAAATATCAATTTGATTGAATATTATGCCAAACACATAGATATAAAACAATTACTGCCATGCTCAATATCACTATTAACTTGTGGATACATAACTGGTGTAACTTAATTAACAGGACTTTAAAGGGCGTAGACGTAATAAGATTAGAAAGGTGTAGTCTTCCCGCAATGCAAGCCAAACACTTAAAAACACATAACGAAATTTAAGAAAAAATAAACGCACATTTAATTGCAAATTGTTTTGATTATTATCTATTTCTTAATAACTATTCTTATTTAAATTTATGTACCTGGCCAAATTGCTGTCAATCATAATTTCACATATATTTAATTCCACGTTAGAGAAGTTACAGACGTAATTTTTGTTTAAAAAATAGTTTAGTCCCTTTTTTAAAGTCTGCAATTTTGTGAGAAATACAAATCAGGAGAGCACTATTGCTAAATCCATCTCATTGACTACTAGTAAGCTAATAGATATTAACAAGTTTCTTAGAGTTACTATGGCTTTTTTTGAGAGATTGTTTTAAGCTGGTGATCGATGTGGTAGGTTTATCGACTATGACCTTTCAATTTTAATAATTTCAATCTAATATATATCACTTCTTATAGTAAAGCTAGATGACGTTAATCTATGTCAAATGTAAAAGTCTAGATGGTGCTGTTGACACGTGTTCGTCGATACCAATGTTAATTAATACTACTCAAGTAACATAGTTTTCCTGTTTATAACAAAGTTTACGGAAAATCTTTCTACATTTTTTTCATCAAAAGACAAATCTTGGCTAACTAAAAATGTTGCTCCCGAACAAAAAAAGTAAAACGTCACTTTCTACTTTGCTTGTCAAAGTTAAGTCTAGTGGTCAATGTACGTCACTGGTACGTCTGATACGTAGTATCTCTATCTAGTCTGTGATCTAGTCGGCTCTGCGTATTTTGTATACAATGCGCTCAACTTTCGATTGAAATTCTTAAGAAATTTGATTGTATTTATTATTAATCTACTCCAAAAAGACGGAATAATTTTTAAACTCGACCATATGTTTTTTTTGTATCTTTGTTACGTTAACTACGTAAATAATTTTGATAGTTCATTTTTTAGAATTATTATTATCATAACCCGAGTAATGTTTTTCTGAGATGACAGTGCTGACATTATTCACTTATCTTAACGACCCTATCATCACGAGATAAGTTAAAAATGTATGCATTATCACATGTAATTTAAGCTACTAGTAGGATGTTGATAAAATTTATGTGGGACTACGTTGGAAACATTCGCTATCTTTCGAAAAAAGAATAATCAAATTGCGACGTTAGTAGCAAGTGAAATAGTTGGAATAAATTTTTGCAATTTGTTTGCTCTTAGTTATGTAATCTAGGCTTTGAGTTTGGTTTTTTATCTCGACTTACCTTTCGTGGGTATGGGTGTGTAAACACTTTTTTTTATTATTTTTAAAGAATTACCAGTACCAGGTTGTGTTAGGCAATTATATTTGAAAATTATTATTCAGTTGATTGTCTAAAAAATTAGTAGACATAATTTCAGTGGTCTAAAACTGTAAAAGATCGACTAATTATCATGTCTTCTAAGTAAACAGCCATTGAGTATTTTCCTCGACTTGTCTGGGTAATCATTAGATTCAAACTTGATAACAATGGGACTACCTCGAAATAAAGTTTTCGAATAGATTCAAAAATGACAGATAAATCAAGTGAACAAATGAATGAATGAATGAATAAATGAGAATGAAAGAAATTTGATGTGCACAATAAAAAAGAGGAGTTGATCATATTATACTCCTTTCCTTGAACTTGGATGGAAATAGATTCATTGTCTATTGAGAGTCCATATTAATAGTCAACTAATCTACTTATTATATACTTTATGTATTACACATATTTGTTATTACGTTACACTTAATACAAAAGACTAATTAGTTATTGTTTTTGACGCGTTAATAATTGAAAATGATTTACTACTACAATTGGCTCATCAATTCCCTGACGAAAAACTGGATAAGGTAGGTTACCTTAATCTAAGGTAAGGTACTGGTTAAGGTAGCTACTCGGTAAGGTAGCTGCAGCTAGCTATAACAATCTAAGGACTAAGATATACATATATTACAAACAAACCGCAAGTGCAATACATAAATATGTGTGGCTTGATTACTGTAAATATTATCTTTATACAGGTATATTTCTTGATTTTTCAATTATAAATAAAGCAACAAAACCCATACATACTTATCTTCATACATATCTTTCTTGCGTGTGAGTGTGTGTGTCACTAAACACCTCCTAAACGACTGGAGCGATTTCGATGAAATTTTTGTATTTGTTCAAGGGGATTCGAGAATGGTTTAGATTTACAATTTAGTGGAATTCATGTTGCAAAATGTATTTTATTATTTTTTATTTGTATGTAGTAGTTGATTTTGGAATGTTTTACATTGGATCCGACAGAATGCGCTACTATTTGAGCATTAAATATTATGTTGCAGCAGTTAATGTCAAGTGATACGAAGTTTGTTGGGTTAGATAGTATCTATATAAAAATGAATCCCCATTTCGTGCGGTCATCCCATCATATCTAAACGGATAAAGCGGTTATCTTAAATTTTTTTTGTTAGTTACTGTCAGGAGACGGCTCCTATGAAAAGAAAAATCGGAAAATTGCAGGGTAAGTAAAAAAACGACGGGTTGCACTCCGGGGGTGCTGACAGAAGTAAAAACTTGAATATAAACGTTGTGCATTTTTGATATTTTGGAATGGTTAAGGAATAATTTTGCACGAATTGTTTTAATTATCAGTATGAAAGTGATATCATTTATGTGGTAGAATACAATATTCATTTATTGCGCTATCGTATATAAACATGATAACACGAACATTCGCGCAATCGCCCTGCGCCGTATTATTCGCACAAGCGCCTTGCGCCATCGTACGAACTTTTATCTTATGAATCAGGTCACTTGTCATGGTGCGAGTTTAAAAGTTTCTACTCATTCCAAAAAAAGTGCGCAACGCTGCTAAAAAATTTTTCACTTCATAAAAAACCTATGCTTTAATCCTTATAAACTTTTAATATCTGGCGAGACGAAGTTTGTCGGATCGGCTAGTTTTAAATATTTCTGTAGTAGAAAGACGTGAAATCAGATAAATGGATTGATGATATGTGCTAATTTTCAATAGATTGTTTACAGCTGCTTGTTATATTTTGCTCCTGAAAAGAAGGAGAAATACCTAGTAAAAATTTGTAGGGTTAATTTGATTAAAAAATCAATACAGTAGTCCACGTTTGTCCTGATTTGTTTATGTAAATATGGACAAACGATTTTTCTTCTAAAAAAATTATCAGATACAAGTAATTTGTTTAACATTGAATCTTTACAAAATTGGTACCACCGTCTTCCTGATGTAGTAACTCAATGCTTGACCATGTCTTCTTCCACCTCAAAAGGTAGGGTAGTATAGGATTACACGCACAAAAGACTGAACATTCCAGACATTTGCTACCACTGGTGTATAAACTGTGTATTACAATTTACTGTTTATCAGGAAATCCGAATGCTTGTTTATTTACTATGTAAGGATTAAGGAGACCGAGGTGAGTTGTGACGTCGTTGATTTTTTGGAACCTATTAACGGAAATTGAGCTCTCAATAGTGTACGTTTATCAGTTCATATCTCGAGATAGCAAACGTGCACTATTGCGAATTCACAAACAGTTTATAGATTCCCAAAAATCAACGATGTCACAACTCTCCTCTGTCACAACTCACTTCGGTCTCCCCTAACTATCGGTATGTAGCATTAAAATTTGATAACCTGTAACCAAAGTATTAAAGAGGTTAATAAAATGCTTAATCATATGAAACTGATTACCTTGTCAAATCTATTATGTTCTTACCACTGTCACCAGTAGTTTCCCGAGAAAGCGTTTTAAATAACAAAACTTTGCCCAGCAACAACAGGACTTTGGTTTCAAACTTTTAACTCTTCAGGTTGTAAGTACCTTGATGCTCTTACCTTTAATCAATTCCTTGCTTATCTATCCTCACTATGACAAATTAAGATCAACTCTATGATTATAAGATAGAATTGGTATTGCAGTGCGGATTTTCTAGTGACACTTTAATGTATTAAGATTGTCTCGCATTTGCACAGTTTTAAAATTGTAAGTAAGTAAGTATCTTCACACCCATATCCCCGAAGAGGTAGGCAGAGATACAACCAAGGCACCCACGACTAGCCGAAGACACTAAGTCCCACAATGTGATAGGTGGCAAGCCTATCGCCAACCGGGCACATTTCCAATCCCGACCAACAATTTTTTTTAATTAGAAAATTGGAAAAATTCATTATGTTGGCCGACCCAGGATTCGAACCCAGGACCAACACCCGTCCGCTAGACCACAGAGGCGATAATTTAAAATTGTACATAATGATTAAGCGCTACACCGCAAAAACCGACTCCTATTTCATTGGGTGCCACGTTGTAGTTAAATAACTTTTTATTTCGGAAAACAGCAAACAATTCCGGAATATCTCCACATACACAACTGCCTCATTGGTCGGGTGGCTATCGTACACGTCTTACTACATCGACCAACTGCGAGGATCGGATTCGATTCATGACGGGGGCAGGCATTTGTGTGATTAACATTTAGGTTTTTTTTAAAAAATGAAATTTATTTGTTTGCGAAATATGTGTGTTTAAAATTTGTTACAGAATATTTATTCGTATCAACATATTCTACCACATTGTGATGTGCAAATATTTAATTTAATTAAATGTGTTGTAGTTTTTATTTTTGTTATTTATATATTTTTACATATAAATTCGTTACAATATATTCATTTACTACTAGGCTAGCACTTATTAATTTAAGCAAAAATTATAAAGATTGAGTTTTACCCTATGTACTATACTCTGCTTGTATTTCCGGGTCTGGGCGTTTATCACACTTATCTGGTATCTATTAAAGTATTTCTAGGTATTAGTACCGTTGACTAACACCCCCAACACAAGCATATTATTTGCTTACTTTAGGGTTAGATTCAATTTGTACGACTTGTCTTGGGATATTTATTATTTACTAGTGGTCGTCCATTGTTCGAAATTTAACCATAATAAATTTTAATACCCTTTTGATAAGAACGCTATCTTCATTTTTCAAGACCAAGTAGGTACTTTCTTATCTGAATATTTAGTGCGCCATCTGCGATCTTTAACAACAATATATTTGTGTGTGTGTGTGTCAAATGCATGATAGTGAGGGTAGCATTTTATGTATTGATTTTATGTACTTTATAAGCATTATTATTGAAAAATATTAGCGTTCTGCACTTCTCCTACATATAATTTATTAGTGTGCCAAATTTTATGCTCCTGCGTCCTCGCAATTTTCGTAAAAAGGAGTTCAAAGTTTCGGCATCACGTATTAATATATAGATTATAATATATTTTAAGACGATCCAACTACCTATTTTTGAGTTAGATATAATGGTGCATTAATATTTCGATGACAAAATTGTCCACACAAATGTTTCCCGTGTTGGTCCTGGCTCCTTTGCAGTATGTGCCTTTCAGCCAGGCACCTCGTATAAGGCGAAAATAGGCTTACTATCACTAGCACCGTGACATTTGACTATGTGGTATAGTTTCGTTTTGTACAAATTTGTTCAGTTAAAGTGCACAAATGAAATAATCATGAAGAAATTAGCGTATCGTGTATTTCCTCGTTGCCGCCAAATCTCATTACATGAGCTTGTGTTATGAGGCCACCGCTTTACCCAAGAGCCTGACATGACTTACTGAGGACTTTTGACTGATGACTAATTATAATTGATTAAAATTGATATAAAATTTGGTACAAATTTCTACTTGACTAATGGCAAAATACTAACGTATAGGCCTAAACCTAAAGAAAGAAGAAGAAGACAACCACAGCCATCATAGATGTTAAAGACGCATCGTTGTATTGTGCTTGGTGTATTAGGTCTACAGGCTACCGTACTTTCAGACAAGAACATGTCACTGTTATTTTAATAATTTAGTAATTTGTATTTTTTTCTTGCTGTACAAACGTACAAAATATAAGTACCTAATAAAAATACTTAAAATAATGTACGATAGTATAAACAGATTCATACAGACTTTTAAATAATAAATCATAAATATCCCTTGAACACATTACACAAATTGGTCTAAACCCCAAAGTAAGCAAATTATACGCTTGTGTTATGGGTGTTAGACAATGATACTAACACATAGAAATACTTAAATAGATATCGAATTAAGGCCCCATACTTAGTCAGCCAGAAGAGCCAATCAGCGCACTCCCCCGTTCCATGATTACTATTAAGTATTGCGCTCTAAAGTAAATGTCCTAAGCGCCAAATCACTATTTTTTGACACTTTAAAAGTAATTTGAAAAAAAATATAAAAACTGAAACAGTTATCTTTTAGGTATAATACTTATCTATGTTTTTGTTAAATCTGGTGTCGATATTTTCATAATTGAAGTAGAAGCAAAGTGAAATGAATCGTGTTTTGGAAACACTAGTCTTATAAAGCATATTAATGTTAATCTTGTGTATTGTTGTCGCCAAGATCCATAATTGCTTTGTATGAAAAAAAACAGTATATTGCTGACGTTTTTTAGCATACATGGCCCCTTAAGTGTAATAAACACCCAGACCCAGAGATACAGAAACAGATGGAGGTGGGTCCATCCAAAAAGGGCTCATTTATGTTCATTACCTTACTAACAGTGGTTTTGTTGGTTATGATGAATTTTACAAATGCTCGCCTCTTAAGAGCTCCAAGGCACACTCTTCCGATACCAAAAATCGCGAGGTGTTTGCACCTTGCGCAACGCGCGATGTATAGAGTTTTTCGAATCTACTCTTTCGAAACTCGAGGCCTACGCAACAGCAAGGCAACACGGACACTGAGCTAAATCTACACTACTGCTTAAATTGACCGCCTTGGTGGTCGAGTGTCTAGCGTATATGCCTAACTACACTGACCAACCGCGAGGCTTGGGTTCGACTCCCGACGGAGGCATGCGTTTGTGTGATGAACATTTATTTTCGGGCTCCTTTGCAGAATATACCATCTGGCGTCCTGTCAGGCAGCTTGTAAAATGCGAGCATAGGCTTACCGTCAATAACACCGTCACATTTGACTAGCTGGTAGAGTTTCGCAACGACTCATCCGGATTGGTACGACCGCCTTACCTATTCCTGCCGCCATAAGGTCATGACGTGTTCCGGTTTGAAGGGTAAGGTAGCCGGTTAACTTACTTTTGCTCGAGGTCTTGTTAGACCCATCCCGGCCTTAGGATGGCAACGCGCAGTTACCACCTTTGTTGTCTCTAGGCAGCGCGAATTTCTTTAGATCAGGAAATCCGTCTGCTTGTTTGCCTTCAAATATCCTAAAAAAAGGATGTCGGCATAATTAAATTTATTCTGGTATCCATTTAAGTATTTCTATATATTAGAATCGTTCAATAACGCCCATAACACAAGCATATAATACGCTTACTTTTGGGTTAGATTCAATTTATGTAACTTGTCCAGGAATATTTATTTATCACTTATTGTTTAAAATAATATACTAAAGGATCTCCATTTGTCTTCTCACTTACCATCGTGCTAAAGTGGCGGTCGAGGTATCGTCGGATAGCTCCAAAACCGACCAGAAAAGAAATATTTCTTGGAAAAGCAGTCAAAAGGCCAAAATCAAAAATGATTTATTCTGTGGCTTTGGGTGTTACCATAGATGGTGTTACACTGATGACACATCTTCCAAAATATTGGTCTCTAAAACATGCGAAGTAGGCGTACAGATTTATTATTTAAATTTACTTGTGGTTATAAATATGTTTGTTAATTACTTAAAAACAACGATATGTCTACTTGTCACAAGAATCTTTGTCGGATCCAGGTGAAGTAAATATATTCTATTCATCTAAATACTTAAGTTTGGGCCACACTATACGTCCCACAAAGTATACATGGTAAAAAGAAATAGACGCGCTGCCAAAACGTTGATACCTAGATTTTTATGGTACATTTATTACAACACTTGAAAACTTCTGCAATATTTTAAATGATATTTAGGTTTCTGAATTGGTCTCATCCACGAATAGAGATTCGGAAAAATAATATAAAAAAAACTTACATATGCCACTAGGCGGGCAGTACAAAGATTGCCAGGACAGTTGGCCATAAATGTGGTTTTTTTATCAACTATGACGAAGTCTGAAAAGACTCGTTAAATTAGAGATAAACGTCACGGCCACTGAGATAAAAACAGCTTATATCTCAGTGGGTAAATCATTAGTTTCTATAGCAAACCAACGCTAAAACGTGGGAGAAGCTCATTGACAACAGTAAGTAAAAATATTTAATAAGTCAATTTTATAAGCATTTTTAATCTAAATTGGTATCTTAACGTTAATATAAAAGTAATTTCTACGAAAGCGGGAAATACAAAACACACAGATTTAATAGTTTTTTTATAGAAGCTTGAACTCAATTACTCTCTGATCAATATATCATAC
>NJDC01002735.1:830867-846232 GCA_002245475.1 Calephelis virginiensis | reverse complement strand
TGGCGGCACCCTCCTACTGGGGCAGTCCTACCCACTAAAAAACCCCTGCGGAGTCTGCATCCACTGTGCCTGTGGTGGCGAGAAGGCGGGTGCGCTTGCGCAATCTGCTGCCAATGAATAAATTAACCCTGATATCAAATGAATGTATTTTTAACCCCCGACGCAAAAAAAGATGTTAAAAGTTTAACGTGCCTGTCTATCTGAGTGTCTGTCTGTCTATGGCATCATAAATCCCGAACGGATGCATTGATTTTGTTTAATTTATTTCGTATTAAAATTAACTCATGTGCGAGTGTTCTTAGACAAGTTAGATGAAAATCGGTAGAGCCGTTTAAAAGTTGTGGGGATGGAAGTGGGACGATTAACTATTTTTTTTTCTTTTTAAAAGGAAATTAAGTACTTGTATCGGTTTTTTTTTTAAATTTAATTTAATAGTTATTGTCGCCTGATTGGTGAGAGTCCCAGATGTTCACCCCCCCTCATATTATAATGGAGCCACAAATTCAAAGCATTAGTCCCAAGGGGGGTACCACCTGCACTAGTGGTGGAGACCAATCCCACCCTGGTGTTTCTAATTTAGTATCCGCGAATTCTAATTATGAAATGCTAGGTAGCCCCACGTACTATGAGGGAGGGGGGAGATTTGCGCGTAAATTTAAATATGTTCGAGGCAAGTAAGGCATAAAACTTTCAGCGACCCCTTCCACGCTCGTTGTGGAATTCTGCAATATAAGGGGAATACACTCCAACTTGAACGCCGTCCACTTTCATCTGGAGACGGCGAAGCTAGCCTTGCTCTTTTTGACTGATACGCAAATATGTTCTCTGGCAGACATATCGTACCTCTACTACCTGGGGTATAAACTGGAACATTCATTTGTACCTCGGGCTGGCGTGTGCGCTTTCGTCAGAGAAGAAGATATTTGTTTCCGGCGCCTCGTCAATCATGAAGGCCGTGTGTCTACGTGTGCCTATACAGGTCACATAGTGGCAATGTTGAGCATTTGCAAATGGCTACCGATTCTGTATCTGAGCAGATTCCATCCGCGGAGATCGTTATTCTTGGTGATTTTAACGTCCACCATGCTGATAGGCTTGGTTCACGTTCCACCGATCATGCGGGAAGATCTGTTCACGACTTAGCCCTGTCCCATGATCTCACGCAACTGGTGACTTCGACCACGCGAATTCCAGATGTGGGGGATCATACGCATTTACTGTTTGAGCGAGAGCGTTTTGATCTCTCGCCAAGGCTGTCGAAGGAAATTTCGCGAAGCCATCTTTCATTTGGTATCAGACATCTCACTGGCCCATGATGCGAAAAAGAAGGCTGGACTACTAAGCTACCTTTCTGCTCCCAACTTGACTTTAGATGACCATGGAAACACGCCGCCGACCATTCCGCGGTGTGAAGTGTCTATACTAGAATAAAAATTAGTGTAGAACACTTATTTCATTGGACGTCAACAAGTCGAGTGAGCCTGATGGTATACCTCCGATTGATCTCAAAGTGTGTGCTCCTGAGCTGGCACTGGTTTTGACGCGACTGTTCTGGCACTCCTATTCCGCTTTAGTACACCCGATCCCTAAAAAAGGTAACCACTCGGATCCGTCCAATTACCGGCCCATATAGCTATTTTTCTTCTTTACTTCTTCCTAACTTCCTTGTTTTCCGAAGTTATAGAATCCAGAACACACTGCCAGCTCTTAATTATCGTGATGTGCAAGTTTCTATTGATTTTATTTTTCATTTTAGTTTTTTCATAGTTCCTTTTGTTACTTCTGATCCTGAGGATAGAGATTTGACGAACACACCGCCTGTCTGTGTCATTTTTTAAATTTTTGTGCAATTATATAAGTACACTTGCTCAGTTTGATTGGTACAACCATTTTACCTTTTTAAAATATGATAGTTGAGTTTTACGGCCGTAAATTACTTGGTAGATATTCAAAAAGAGCTCAAACTATTTAGGGCAACGTAACATCAATTTTAACTTTAACATTGTTTTGTTATAGTTGTGTAGGTCTCAAATTTAATCGGAATCGATGTATGTGCAAACAATAAACAAAATGACACTAGAAACAAGTATTTAAAAGACAAGATCAAAGTTGATTGATGATTTTAGAATATTTTAAGATTTATTTTATGATTTTATTTATTTTGCAATTTGAGAACGCAATAATAAGGTACCAATATGTTAATGATGTACCTTAAATACGTTCGTATACATTTCTGCTCCGTAGTATCACTACACTAATATTAATACCTTCCAAAAGTAGGTAGCCAAAAAAGGTCAATGTTTCAGAAGTACAAAACAACTAGCTATTAAATGATATCCCTAAACATAACACATTAACGAACGGAATGAAAAACATAAAATAGAAATTGTCAAATGTTCTTTCTAGAAAATGATAGAAATAAAAGTAGTTTTTTAAGTTAGATTTGAATTAAAACTCAACATATAAGTCAAGCAAAATCATCCATTAGTGAGCATCTAAGTGCCCACGGTTTGTATGCTGTAAAAGTTTGCCAGAATCATATTGATGAAGAGATAGAAGACTCAAGGAGCGAAATGAATATGAATTTGTAGTACAGAAAACTTGATAAGAACAAAGATGACAAGAAAGGAAATACTTAACTAATTACAATTTTGTGAATAATAATTGTTAAACACATAGGAAATGTGACTGACCATATGATTAGTTCTAGAAACAACGCACACAAGGCGATCGCAGACAAAACGAACGTTCGTTTCGTTTCAAAACGAATTCGTCTCTCAAATCTTAGGTTCGATCACGTTATTCTACGAATTTCTAACGTTACATGACGCACTATCGTCTATCGCCGACGTCACGTTTTGAAATAGCATGAACATTTTACGTTTTTCTTTTCTTTCTTTAAGTTTTGGCCTTCACGTTAGTATTTAGCCATTAATCAAGTAGAAATTTGCATCAAATTTTATATCAATTTCAATTAATTTTAATTAGTCATCAGTCGTAAGTCGTCAATAAGTCATGTCAGGCTCTTGGGTAAAGCGGTGGCCTTTTTACACAAGATCATGTAACGAGATTTGGCGGCAACGAGAAAATATACGATACGCTAATTTCTTTATGATTATTTAATGTGTGCACTTTTACTGATCAAAATTGTACAAATGCCACCAAAATTGACTAATTTCACTCAATATTAACACGAAATTCAATAATTATGAAAAAACCTAGACCATCTTTTCTCTCGATGGCGCTAAAACTCTCTTTTACGTTTTTTGAGTTTGACATTTCAATGTGACCCAAAACGAAACGTTCGTGTCAAGACGACTGTGTTCATTCTAACCCCGCAGAGCAGAGAATGATTCGAGATTGCGAATTTCCAAAGTGTCATTTTGTTTATTGTTTGCATATACATCGATTCCGATTAAATTTGAGACCTACACAACTATAACGAAACAATGTTAAAGTTAAAATCGATGTTACGATGCCCTGAATAGTTTGAGCTCTTTTTGAATATCTATCAAGTAATTTACGGCCGTTAAACTCAACTATCATATTTAAAAAAAGTAAAATGGTTGTACCAATCAAACTGAGCATGTGTACTTATATAATTGTACAAAAATTATGTTACCGCAGATTTGATAAAAAACAACTTTTGATTGATATTAGTCGAAATATAAAGCAAAATTTAGATGCAAAGGAAATTGAAGTTGGTTCTTGCAGTTTTACAGCGTTAAAACGATATCCTAGCTTTTTTAAATGGCGAAATTGCTATAAAAGTGTAATTAACAATACCTTAAATAAAAGAAAGCCCATAACTATGGTAAGCCCACATCACATGGTAAGCCAAAAATTACTTTAGAACATTGTTTACAGCTACCGCAATGTACGAATTACGCGCCAAAACTTCCTTAATATCGCTTTGGCACGAAATTACGGGGCCCAACGATTCGAAACTAAGCCCACAAATTACGGGCAACAAAAATTAGGAAAGAACGTAACGAGTTACAATAACAAGACTGTTAAGTCGCCGCGGTGCAGGACAACAAAAGTAGAGCGACAGTTTAACAATTAAGGTGGGGCTCCGAAACAAGCGTTTGCAAGAGAGAGAGGTTTTTTTTGTAATAAAACTGCGAATATGCACATTATTTTCTTGTTGACAAGACATGACAGTGGTCGCTGGACATTAATATCATGACCCTATAGATACGGTAGGTGCTTCTTTGACTTGTAACCAAAGCTAAGTTACATAAACTCTATTACTTACATAAACTCTATTACCTTTTTATGATATAAGATAGCGAATAAGAAGGCTGCTATCCTCATAGCAAGATACAAGAAAATAAGGGCAATATTGTTAGCGACGCGATAAATATAATTTACTAGCTTCCATTCGCGGTTTCGCTCGCATGCTAAAGTAATTTCATGATTTGTAACCTATTTGCTATTCACAGATAATATAAACTGCATTCCTGTAAAGTTTCATCTAAATCTGTTCAGTAGTTTTGCGTTAAAGAGTCCATCCAATTAATTTCTTTTCATTTTGATTTTACGTTGAAACTTCACTCAGAACCTCTTCAGAATATCTTTGCATGTAAATACAGTATTTGTTTATTTGATCCTAGGATACAAAATATTTATTTTATTAGTTCGCCTTTGTGGTCTAGCGGTCCGGGTGTTGGACTTGACTGCATGAGGTCCTGGGTTCGATTTCCGGGTCGGCCAACAAAAAGAAAATTGGATTTACCCAATTTTCTAATTAAAAAAAAATGTTGGTCAGGATTGGAAATGTGCCCGGTTGGCGTTAGGCTTGCCACCTATCACATTGTGCGACTTAGTGTCTTCGGCTAGTCGTGGGTGCCTTGGTTGTACCTCTGCCTACCTCTTCGGGGATATGGGCGTGAAGATACTTTTTTTTTAAATATGTATGCCAAAATGAACAAGTCCCACAATGTGATAGGTGGCAAGCCTATCGCCAACCGGGCACATATCCAATCCCGAGCAACATTTTCGAGATTCGAACCCGGGACCTCATGCAGTCAAGTCCAAAAACTGAACCGCTAGACCACAGAGGCGATATTTTAATATGATGTATTCCATACCCAATACTGCCTATGTACTGGCGTAGTGGGATTATCCTGGATAAAGTAACTAGTATAGTGAGCAGTGATTTATTACTACAATTACGGCATGCACTGCATGTAGTAGAGTCTGATACGGCAACACCTGAACAGACATAAAATCCACTGTGAAAGACCAACCTATGATTAATCAAGTTCGCAGTGAATGTTATAAGCAGGAAAGGATTCCAGGTTACTAGTCCATCAACGAACAGATGATCCCGTTATCTTGTCCATGCCCATTGAAACAAGTGGTAAAAAATAAACCACGACCAGCTGGGCTCAAAAACTATGTCCTTACTACAAGTGATGGAATCATGTTACATTTTGACATTTATGAAGGAGCCGAACCAACTACACCAACAGGAGCACAGAACTAAACACTAAAAGGACACTTGGACTTGGTTCTTCTTATTCTTTTGTTTGCTTCAGAGGCAGAATCGCTCCAAAGATTTTTATACAAACTGATCACTTTTATATTGTTATAAACGGTTTTTTTTATTTATTCAAAGTTTTTTTATTAACAATTATAACCATTTTAAGTGAAGATATGCAATTTCTGAAAAGTTTAATAATTTAACTGAGATGATGACAAAAAATGTTTATAATAGTGGTTAAGTTCTAAATGTTCCTTTTTATGCTTAGAATATGTAATTATGAAGACTGATTGTTGCAATTACTATTTTTTTAACAATTAATAATATTGATCCTTAATTTTAGTTTAATTACAGCGATAAACATACTAACACACAAAAAATGCTCGAACGTGCATAAGTCTTATAATTCCTAATACGCACGATCGTGCAGGCGTTTTTCAGGAAACTTAGACTTTTCCGAATTTATTTAGTATTTTTTCGGGGCACTTTACACCCCAATAAATATAACCTACAAGATAAAATACATAAAATCGAAACTTTTTTTCTCCGGCTGTAAGCGGTTATATTAAAATTCGGCGGGTCCAGTTAAAGTAACCCTGTATATTGTCAAAGTGTGCGTAAGAGCGAAATCGGTATGGTTAGAATTAACAATCGAATTTAATTTTGTGTGCAACTTTAGGTTAATATTTAGTAACTATTACATTACGGGCAGTTGCTTGCATTTTTGCTTTTATGAACCTTCATAAAAGCAAAAATGCAAGCAACTGCCAGTCAGACAAATACACATTTATACAATTTGTACAATTGTCAAATACACATTGTTTTGTATAATAATAAAATTAAAATAAAGTATTCATTACTTATTAATTGTTTTGCACAAAATTATTCAATTGTCGTAAATTGTTTTTAAAACTGGCTCCTGCGTAAGCATTATGACAGTCTATTATGTATAAAAATAAAGGTCTAACCTGTAATGAAGTCAAATAATTAACATCTCGGAGTGTCCCAACACTGCTTATAATATAAACCACGGAGGACAGCGATATTTAAATTCATAAGCGCCTGAAATATGTTTATCCCACCAAGCCTTTGAAGAATTACAACAGGCTTAACCTAGATACACCTCGAGCCAAATACCCGTGTCTTAACTTGTATTTGTTACTCTGCAAGTGACTACAACGCCATCTATTATCGCAAGTTGGGTCAAGTACGCCAGTAGTTCTGAATAGTTGAGTTTTCTTTATCTAGAGGACGCTCACACATTTATAGTATTATTTTATGTCTACAAGTTCCTGCTTGGACCGTATGTACACTGATTAGGTTTCCCATTCTCATGAATGCTAAATCGAAAACCTTTTTTTATAGAAATTATTCACAAAGGCGCATACGCTCTTACTTTTTTTCGAACGAAAACACACAACATTTATTACGAAATTTTCGAAATAAATCTCGTTTCCTGAAACTTATCTTAGATAATAGAGATTCGGAAGACCACATTTGTTAATACGTATAAAATGTCGATTTTTTGTTATTTTGTTAAGGTTATGATATAAGTTTTTCACGATTTGTGTCTCTGTGTGTATAAAATTCTAAATCGAAAAGCCATACATTTGGATTTGAACGTATTTTTGAGGTAATGAAATTGAGCTAATGAATTTAGCAATGGCGATGTAATTTGTAAAATGTATGGACTTTTGGGTTTGCACGTATTTTTCTTATTAAAATTTCGAAAAGTGGCCTAATTGCAAGACCTATTTAGCCTATGCTAGACTGTTTCAAGCTGCATATCAGAAAGGCAGTTGGTGAATTCTACACAATGGACCTCTACCAATATGTAGAAAAAACACAATACATATCAAACCATATATCTCCATAAGATTTTCAAGCTCAGTGGAAGTTTTACCTCTGACTTAGCTGATCATTTATCAATTTTGTTGTATTTGAAACCGTAATTGAGCAAATATAGTTAACCTTAGACAATTTTTAACAAAAGTTAAGCTTCATATAATCTTAAAATTAAAAATTAAAAATCTAGTAAAGAATCGCCTTGATCCCATCAGCTTTAAAAAAATCATTAAATCGAAATCAGTTCATTAATTCAAAATGTGTGATGACACAGATAGACACATACACTCACTTACACCTAGCTTACAACACCTCTCTTTTTCATGTACTTTAGATAAGCTGCAAAGATTACAAAACATAACACCATAACTTTTAATCTATGATCAATCAGCTACCTTTCAGTTCTTACATCGGGTCCTGTCGTTAACTTCTCGTTATTAGAAAACATGAATAGATCTAGTTAAAACGAATCTAACCAGTCAAAACTCGATGGGCTACGTCTATCTTCAAACTCCATTCATCAGACCAGCTTAGTTGTACAACTGTCTTTAAGTGCCTTTTCTATATCGATTTTATTCGTTCTAGATATAATTAATGTTACTGTCATTATGAAAAATCAGAATGTGCGTTCTCTGTAGTAATGTCTACGCTAAAAGCTCAATCCTCAAGGGTTGAAACGCCTACAGAAGGATTAAATAGGATTCCCTTCAGTTGTTTATTATGGCTATGAAAATTGATTTAGATTTGCTAGAGACACAATTTTAAGTACAGACCCTTTATAAACTTGTGCTTGAGCTGCATTTAAAACTTACTACTGTTTATTATTGTGTAACGACATTTATTAAATGTATGAAGTTTTTTAGAGTGCTCTACAGATAAGTTTGCACGCGACAAAATATGAAATATTTTTGACATACTCTCTGCCTACACCGTAAGGGACTTCTTGCAAAAAAATAATTATGGAAAATATTATCAGATATACAGTAACGGACACACTCAATGGTAAAACGTTAATCTTAATATTACGCACCACATTGTTTATCTGCGGTAAACTCCCAAACTACTTAATCGATTTTTACCAAATTCGCACAACCCACCTTAAAAACCATTATAGCTTATATCTCAATTCCTCCTGGACGAAGACGTGAATAATTTATAATTTTCCAAAATTTTTTGAACTGTATTTTACTTAGTGATAGCTTTCACCTTCGTATGCAGAAATATCGGGCAAGCACTATATAGTTTTTCACTGAACTCTTCACATTGACATTTTTATATAGTTGTGAAGTCAAATTAAATAAAACATCGAAGCATTAATTTGTTTAATTGGCATTTTTTGTGAACAACTGTATATTTGTTTAAAAGTACAACATGTCTTTTCAAACTGTTGGAATGTCTGGACAGACATTATTGTTACTACAATTTCAACTGACAGTCTGTCCCCGATTCTTTCCTACATAAATCATGTTTTATTAAATAGTCCAATCAAGTATAAAATATATCTTTATTCAAAATAAGCAAATGTTACGCTTGAGAAATTACTACTTTATAATAGCTGATTTACAAGATTACGAATTAGGAATTGATAAATCAGTAGTGTTAATAACAATATCTTTTGATGTTCTCTTTCTAGTCAAAACATTCGAATCATCCAAGCTTGATGGTAATTCTGTGTCCTTAGTTTCAGGTAACAAATAACATATCAATGTTCCAAGTAAAGCAAATATACCAAAAATAATACCAGCTACAAATTGAGGTAATGAATTTATCAATGGCGATGTAATTTGTCCGATTCTGGACAACACTGACAACATACCCAAAGCAGAGTTTCTTACAGATGTAGGAAATAATTCTACACCAAATAAAAATACAATTATAAACGAGATAAAAAAGAAACAGTTACAAATACAAGCAGTAACAACCCTAACGAAATGATATTGACTAGGAATACATGTTGCCAGTATCATAAGAAAACCTGATAAAAATATCGTTGTCATTAAAAATGTTCTTCTATTTAGTAGTTTTAGTAGAAATACAGATGCTATAGTACCAGGTAGTAATAAAGCACCGGATATGGCAACATTAAGATGGATGTTTCCACTCATTTTTCCAATGTATTGAGATACACCGTAGTATCCCATCCCACATACAAAATATATAAATGACATATAAATGAAATTCAATGCCAATTTTTTGTGTTGAAATATTTGGTAAAACGTTATCTTCCTCTTTTGCTTGGTCGAATGTTGTACATTGTAGTCTTCAATCTCTTGCCTTACATTAACTTCGATTGGGTCATTGTTACTAAAAGAAGAAATAATGTTTAACTAGGAAGTACCGAAAATAACATCAATTTCAAAACCTCGACTTTAGTTATTAAAAAGTAGCCGACCGGTGAACATCGTTCACTTTATTCTCAATACTCTCTGCCTTTCCTGCAAGCTTGAAGACGTTTAAGAAAATCTGCATGTTCAAAGGTTTTTCTGCATTCCGGATTTCGAGCCATTCAATCACGTTATTTATATTGTATGTTGTTAAGTCTGTAGTTTCTAAAATACAACAGTAATGACTTGGGAAAAAAATAGGGAACAATCTGTGAAATACATACTTCAAATGACAAAACGAATCAATTAAATCAGACTTCGCATTATTGAATTATAACCCAATTTACATTTTTACTTTTTCTCTTTCTCTACGAGAATCTCTTAAGTGAGCGCGACGATAGGTGTCCTATGGTTATAGGAACATAAACTACCTATAGACCGAATTCAGTTATGATCAATTTAGTAGATTCAGCGAATCACGGCCATAACACAGACACATGAAAAGTCAAAAAATATGTTCGGCTGCCCCTTTTTCATTGCATGTACATATTTTTTTAATATATTCAATGTTCCCGGGTTCGAATCCCGGGTCGGCCAACAAAAAGAAAATTGGAGTTTTACAATTTTCTAATAAAAAAATGTTGGTCGGGATTGGAAATGTGCCCGGTTGGCGATAGGCTTGCCACCTATCACATTATGGGACTTAGTATCTTCGGCTAGTCGTGGGTGCCTTGGTTGTACCTCTGCCTACCTCTTCGGGGATATGGGCGTGAAGATACGTTCAATGTAAAGAATTCACTCTTCTACACTTTTGTTACAAATATAGATGTAAAAGTTTGATAAGTGTAAAAAATGCTAAGTTTGAAAAATTTGGATTAGTACTTATTGCAATGTCAATTTCTAACTTTGTTTTTAAATTATGAACAGTCGAAGTAAGTTTGAAAAATCAAACTGTAATTTATTAAAAACTGTAATACGAGTATTTAGGGCAGTGAAATTGGAAAAAACCGACTACCAGCTTCGTTACTATATCGTTGAGGTACATAAGAATTTATGCATGTTTATGTGTAACTCAAAAACCAATTGTCGAATCGGACCACCTCGAAATCATGACATGCCTTTCGAAAAAAGAAAGCATTAAAATCAGTTGGTTATAAGTTAAACCCTAGTTACGCTATCGCACAAAAAAAATACCGTCGTACATAATCTCCTCCTTTTTCAAGACACTTAAATAAAAGGAAGAAACTTTAAAAAAAAGGAATATTACATACTAATCAACAAATTTCTCCATGATTGCCACGGCTTCATTGATCCGATCTCTATCCATGAGCCATTTCGGAGATTCCATAATAATCCAGCGCAATCCAACATAAAGGAACACAGGGATGGAAATAGCCAGTTGAAATTCGTCAAAATGCCGCAACACGTATGAAATACCGGGCAGCGTCATATGGCTTATGTTTATTGGTACGTGAAACAGCGCGTTGATTGTTTCTCTGTGCCGCACTCCACAATATTCAATGCAAAGGACGTATGAGGTGATAATTGCACCCCCTGTGCCTACTCCTTCTATAGTACGCATGAATATGAATGAGCTGGCTGTGGGCATGACACTAACAATGCACCCAGCTACTGCCAAGATTAAACAACTTGCCACAAACATTGATAGTCTTCCGAATCTAAAAATACAGGATTATTAGTAGGTACTACTTGCTATTATTATTAATACTAGCTGTTGCCCGCGGCGTTAATGGTCCCACAGGAACATTTTTTCAGGATAATAATTATCTTATGTGTTAATCCAAGTTGATGTTGAAGTATATGTGACAAACATCAAGAAAATTGGTTTAGCAGCTTTTGCGTAAAGGAGAAACAAACAAATGTATAAACTTTCGCATTTTTGATATAAGTAGGATTACTATTGGTAAGAACAACTATTAACGAAATTTATAGATTTTTTCATTACTAGTTATTTACCTCCAACTTAGCACCGAATAGCTATGGTTTTCATACAAACATGTATCGTCTATTATAGTTCTTCAGGGGTTAATCTTTAAAAAAAAGTAGCCTATGTAAAATGACAGTAAATTATCAAATAACAATACTCAACTACGCAAAGAAAACTATAATATCAAAAAACCTGTCAGATAAAAAACCAAACACCAAAGCTCCAATGAGCAATCCGACATAAGACATGCTGTTTGAAAAGCTTATCAACCAATTCCTTTCACAAAGCAATTGGAACTTTGTCTGCATTGTCTCCTTGAAAACACTCCTGTCCCACGACGGCTCTGAACATGGACACACGTTTTTAGTCTCATTAGCTTCAGTCGTTTCACAAGTATAGTCTAATGGAGGTGATAAAAACAGTAAATTCAAAACATGCCAAAAAATTGGTATTTTACTCGAAAATAATATAAAGAAGAAAAAATAATGGTATCTTGTAATTTTATCAAAATGTTTTTCAATAGGATTAATCAATTTTCGTTTAACTTTAGCCATTGTATTTCATTGTAAAAATCTGAATCTAGTTGGTTCTGCTTATTTGGTATACAAAGCGTTCAACTTATGATTGAAATTCTTAGAAAATTTGATTGTTTATTTTTTTGTCGTATTTGAAGGCAA
The DNA here is from genome assembly GCA_002245475.1 of Calephelis virginiensis. Taxonomy (NCBI): domain Eukaryota; kingdom Metazoa; phylum Arthropoda; class Insecta; order Lepidoptera; family Riodinidae; genus Calephelis; species Calephelis virginiensis. The sequence continues at coordinate 833,950 of NJDC01002735.1, read as the reverse complement.
AATAAGCTGACGGATTTCCTGGTGGTAAGAAATTCACGGCACCTAGAGACACCAAAGGTGGTAATGGTGCGTTGCCAACTTGAGGCCGGGATGTTAGGCCTCGAGCAAAATTAAGTTTACCGGCTACCTTACCCTCCAAACCGGAACACGTCATGATATTATGACGGCAGGAAAAGGTAAGGCGGTGGTACCAATTCGGGCGAGTTGCTGCAAAACTCTACCATTATTAGCCGAGTCCATAAAAGAAGGAGAAGTTTTTTAATTCGACTGTATGTTTTTTGTATGTTTGTTACGCGGTTACTTAGCCAATCTAAATATTTCTGAAGAAGAGAGAAGTGGAATTAGTGAAGAAGAGAAATCGTATATTCAGTAAGTGTGGTCTTATTTTAAAAAAAAAGCAATTCATTATTTCACGTTGATCCTGATTTGCTTTAGTAAATATGGACAAACTATTTTTCTAGTTTCTTGTGAGAGACAAATAGTAATTTGTTTGTCATTAGATCTCTAGAAAATTGGTTTCACCGTCTTCCTGATGCAATATTTAAATGCTTGACCATGTCATGTTCTACTTTAAAAGTATGGTAGTATAGACTTACTCACACAAAAGGCTTGACTCACACTCCAGGTCTTCAGGTTCTAGGTCTCAAGTCACCATTGCTACCACTGGTGTTTGAACTGTGTATTATCATTTACCGGTTTATCAAGAAATCCGTCTACTTGTTTTTTACCTTCTTTAGCAACTATCGACAAAACTCTCTGAAATTTGATATTTTCTAATCAAACTTTTAATAGATTAGCAAAATGCTTAATCATATGAAACTAATTACCTTGTCAAACCTATCATGTTCTTACCACAACCAACAAGATTTTCCGAGAAAGCGTTTTAAATAACAAAACTTTGCCTAGCAACAACAGGACTTTGGTTTCAAACTTTTAACTCCTCAGGTTGTAAGTTCCTTGAGGCTTTTACCTTTAATCAATTCCTTGCTTATCTGTCCTCGCTGTGACAAATGAAGATCAACTCTATAATGATAAGATAGAATTGTTATTGTAATGCAGAATTTCTAGTGATACTTTAATGAACAGAGACTGTCTGTATTGTTTTAATATTGTACATAATGATTCGCGTAGTCTATTTATTTAACATTTAACTCTCCAACGCTACCCATTGAAATTTTAAGATGAAAAACGGCCTACATCCTTCTTCAAACTTAAATATATTTTTATTTAAATATCATCTAAAAAGTATTACACGATGACGTTCTGGAAATAAAAAAAATAGAAAGTATTGCACTGAGCACAACCGTTTCATAGTCAACCACACGCATACCACGCGTCTATGTCGCGCGGTCTTTAAAAAATAGTGTTAACGTAGTGATTATATTCTATTTGATAGTGTTATTTTTAAACTGCGATATCTCCTAAAATATTCATTCAAATCGAGGATGTGAAATGTAATTTTGTTTTAAATTAAATACTTGTGATGAATGACGTATTTTTTTGGATGGGGATGGGGATTAGCACATCGTGTTTATAAAATAACCTTCGTAAATAAAGCATTATTTTGAAACAAATTTGGTTAGCATAACAAAAAAGGTTATAGTGAGCTAAAGATAGAAAATAAAGTAAAGATAGAAATATGCTGTCGCGGACTTTTTTTAGGATTTTTAAAAGGGGTACAATTCTTTCATAGATGATGTTTACGAAACTTTCACCGTTAACGCAGCCAACGCTCTCAATAGGAAAAAATCCCCCGATTTTAAAACATTTATAATTGGTGCTACGCTCCTATTGATCCTAGCGTGATGATGTATCGCCTATAGCCTTCTTCAATAAATTGACTTTCTAACACTGAAAGTTCAAGCAAACAAACAAACTCTTCAGCTTTTTAATATTAGTATAGATAGTATAAACTTTGGTTCCGAGCTCTTACAAAAAAATATAGACGAACTGCTTTCATACTAACTTAGTTATAAAAGGCGAGTTTCGGTTCATTTTATTAAGACAAAAATCTGGAAAATTAATTTGGCTATGCTAAACACATTTATCGGTCACGTCGTTTTGCACGTTTCCATAAGCCTATGTTCTTTCGTTTATCATAAAGTGTCTAAATATAAAGTGTCTAAATACAAAGTTTCACTGTTACAGCTTTAAAAATAACGAATTTCCATATGAACGTTCATCCCCCTCTTTTTACCCATTCTCCCTTTGTTTTTTTTTTTCAATAAAAAGAAGCCTATGTTGTTCCTCGGGGTCTATTCTATCTCTGCACCAAATTTCATCAAAATCGGTTCACTGGTTTGGGCGTGTAAGCGTAACAGACAGACAGAGTTACTTTCGCTTTTATAATAATTAGTAGGGATTTTTAACAAAATTTGCTACTATGTGTATCATAATTTCTTTGTGTGTTTTTCGTTAATGATAAATTGATGTACGTGGTTCATTGTTAAGGAATTATGGTAAAAATTACTGTTAAATATTTTTCCTACGCAAATTGTGCCACCCCCGATAACCCTCATAGGGGTTGATTTTCAAAAAACTTTTAGATATTTATCTCATTATTTGCATTGGAGAGCATTATTTCAGTGTCACGCAAAATATTTCAATAGAATTAAATTTCCCATACAAACTTAGTCACCCCCTTTAACCCCCAATGGGGGTGAATTTCGAAAAACCCTGAAATACGTGTTTCATTAATTGGTACTAAAAAGCATTAACTCAAAGTTTCACGCAAAAATGTGCAATAAAAATATTTTTCTCATACAAACTTTGCCACCCCTTTTAACCCTTTTAGGGGTTGAATTTCCAAAAAAGAATATGCCTATGTCCTTCTCATGAATGCAAACTATCTACATACCAAATTTCTGCAAAATCGGTTGGGTGGTTTGGGCGTGAAAAGGTAACAGACAGACAGACAGACAGAGTTACTTTCGCATTTATAATATTAGTAGGGATATAAGATTTAGTTAATGAATTTATACACATAATAGTACTAAGGTACTAATACATAAGGTATATCTAGATACAATCAATATTATGCTACCCCACAAAAATAATTTTATTAAAATATTGTCGCTTATCAT
>NJDC01002735.1:801993-815297 GCA_002245475.1 Calephelis virginiensis | reverse complement strand
AATAATTATTTATAAACGAAAGTTTGTAACATTATTTTTAAAACTCTTGGCGTCATTCACTGCGAAAGCTTATTGCAAGTAATAAGTATAAGCGTAACGGACTTAAGTTTTATGTCAATAGTTATTTATATACGAAAGTTTGTGATATATATTTTTTAAACTTTTCGCCGTCATTCACTGCGAAAGCTTACTGCAAGTAATAAGCATTAGCGTAGCGGACTTAATTTTATTTCAATAATTATTTATATACGAAAGTTTGTGATAGTTGCTATTGTACTTATCAAATCACACATTAATGAAATAAACTTCTTTGTAAATAGACTTTAAGCTTAAATAAGGCCGAAAAAGATAAAAAATGTGATTATTTACCTAAAACTATGGTTTTGTTTTCAACACATTTTTTGTTATCATTTAATAAAGCATGTAAGAATTTTAGTTGATGATGTAGTTCAGAAACAAGGGAACGAAATTGTATATCTTGGTTGTGCTTTTTGCAGGGATGGAAGATACGCTGTTGATCTTGAAAGGAGAGTGTGTACAGAGAATAGTGTGAATGGAGCGCTGGGTAAATAGTTCTAAGCGAGCTTTTGAGTTAAGATTCTAGACTCGCTTTGTGTAATCCTGTACTTTGTTGCATGGAAGCGAGAGTTGAATATGTAAAAAAATATGGGAGCAGGATAAATGCCATCGAAATGAGAGCGCTACTAAAAATCAGATAACGCTCACGGACCGTATTTTTAACAATGAGATCCGAGAATTAGTAGTGTTAAAATGAGAAACTACATGCTTTGTTCGTTCAGTCACGTAATAAAAATAACTACGTTAAAACAACCGACTTCAAAACTAAAAGTAAAAAATAACGAAGATTTATATACTATTTTTTATTTATATAAACAATAAGTAGTATATAAATCAGTAGTCAAATTTTCATGGTACTAATTCAAAACTATGCCTCGTCAAACAAATAAATAATTACGTATATCTGTTTAGAAATATACATGAAAAAATATATACCGACCGAATTAAGAACCTCCTCCTTTTTTGGACATTGATTAAAAAGAATGACAGATGAAAGATGGACGAGACAGATATACAATGCAAATGTGGATGAATAACCTTAAGACATAAGTTGATATTAAACGATCAAATTGCTCCGGTATCATCCGAGGGCGGTGTCAAGAGTATCCGAAACCGATGAGTTTGTATGAAAATGGTAATTAAAGTGAAGGAAGAAAGGTGGGTTTGCAAGGATCGTAAGCTTTGGCACTTTAGACCCACTGCCTATCCCATGTGGGACTTGGCGCAAAGATATTTATGTATGGATGTGTAAGCAAATGCCTAGTAATGCCATAACTAATAACTTGTAAAGTGCCCGAAAACCAAACCTTCCTTGGTCGTCGTCAAAACTAGATCAAACGCCAAACCCTTGTAACTTAAGGCCCTATGTTTCACACGAACTTCGGCAAGTCTGATATCCCTTTATACGTAAAATACGCTCGTACGTTGCTGGGTAAGCCATTATTACGCTTTATAGAGCAGCCGCTGATAGGCTGATATGCCACAATAATTTTGTTAATCCAATATTTAAAGGATATTTCATTTTTACAGAAACTTAACACAATTTTAAGGAAATTAAAAAATCAGGGGCTTTGTTGCATAATTTGCTGTGTTTGAGTATAACGTTAAATAACTATAGAACAACTAACTGTCTGTTCTGGCTTTGCTAGGATGGTAATTTTATTAAAAAGGAAAATGACATTTATTTGTTTGCTAAATATGTGTGTTAGAAGCTGTTACAAAATATATTTGTTAATACCAACATATTCTACCACATTTTGTTTATTATTTGTATGTTTTAATATTTTGACAAAATTTTAAAATATGATTGGTAAGTATGAAGACATGGTGTACAAATTAGATTGAAATCGGTTAAACGTGACACGTTATTTATATATATTAAGATAAACCCTGTTGTCTTTGTAAAAACGTATGCTTAATTAAGACTGATATCAAATGAATTTATTTTTTTCTATGAATTAGTTAAAATCGTGTATTTCATGTAAGTTAGCAATAACTTAATTGTATATGGCCGCTTGGCTACTCTACGTGAGTGATTTAACAATGGAAAAAAAAACAACTCTAACATAACTTTTCAATTGGATACAATGATTTAAAGTATAACCCTAGAACGTGAAAACTGTCCTTATTATATACAAAATACAATCAAATACGTAAAATCAAAGAAATATGAGAAATTTATCCCAGCAAATGCAATAATTGGAACATACAGTATACAATTCCAAAACGTTTTTCATAAATTACTAGTGACGCGGCGAACTTAACACTAAACAGTTTCTATGAAAGAACCAGTTCATTTGTTCAGTGATTATGCGATGACCCCGGGAATAGGAACTCATTTTTTTAGACATACCTAGATGAATTTAAACATATTTAATTTAGATTTCCAAATAATAACATTTATTTTTTCAAGGTAAATAGAGTTTATGAAAAGGAATCATTTGACTGAATAGATTCAATAACACACGACACATTTTTATAGCATATTTACAAAGGGATAGACACAATTTATTGTTTTATTTAGCACCCTTCACTATATATTTTTATTATTATATTTTAGCCAACCGATTTTCAAATTTAAGTATCATCAGGGCTATAACAACTGAACTATGTTTGACATCATAGCAATAAGAATATATTGTGGAAAGTACAAAGTGAAATTAATAAATTATGTCTAGAATAGAATTCCACCAAGCACCGACGATAATTTTTAATATGATTAATATAATTGCAGAATGTTGGATGCGCAGGAGTTTGTTTCGCCGTTTCTTCTCCTGTCTGGCTAGGTTTGGAAACGGTGGTAGTTTACGGTAGATAGGGATAAATTAATTTACATTCTAAAATTGTGTGTATTAATAAATAATCATGTAATCTCAAAACAAACAAAAAACAGTGTGTAAATAGTAAATTGTGAATAATTAATTAAAAACATATTAAAATATTTGCACACCACAAGTTGGTAGAATATGTAGGAAGGCTTAAATAATTTTGTAACATCTTTGTAACACTCATATTCCGCAAATAAATATTTTTTCTTTCTTTCTTTCTTTCTTAAGAAGTATAAAAATTACAAAGGGTTACTTCCACGTTTCTAGGTTAAATTTAATGATGAGTTATTTTGTTAAATATAAATCGTTTTAACCTTAGTTACAAGCTGACAGCTATTACTCCAGGAGTGTCAAGTTACCCTAATAGTAATGTAAAGTATATTGTTATGAACTTATATAAATCTAAGACTATCTATCTAGATCTCTAATAAAAAATGAAACAGCCTTAAATTCGGCTTTAATTTTTTTTTAACATAAACTACAATCACAATTTAAATAAAAAAATCGTGACCAATGCGCACTATTGGTTAAAGTTCGTTAGTTATTACTTAGTTTTTATTTTTATTTAATTCTTTTCTACATACAAGAAAGAACTATGTAAATAAGAGTTTTGCTTGTTTTTAGGTATAGAGATTTTACTCAAACCATCTAAAATTAAAAAAAAACCTTACTTCATCAACAGCAACAGTCGATTTGATCTGCCAGACAACGGTCTCTTACTGCAGACCTTCTTCTAGCAATTTTAATAATTTTAAAGTAGTAATTTCATTGCTTAAAATTACATACGTACATATATACATACATACATATCCTCACGCCAAGTCCCTTACGGGGTAGCGCAGAGAGAATCGAGTGCCAGACCTCACGATCCTGTCAAACCTTCACATTCATTACCCTTTTCATACAAACACGCCGGTTTCGGAGACTCTTGACACCACCCTCGGATAGTATCCGATTGATCTGATCGTGGAATGTCAGTTTTGATCTCCCCGGACCACAAAAACTCGCGTGACTCCCAGCTTAATACGGACCCAGAGCAGTCTAGGACCAAATCATACTCTCTCAGGCCTAAGGCTAAACGAGATGATAAAATAATATCTACCCCAGCGCTAGCATGATCGCTCTGTGATACACCAGACCAGAGAGCCAACCTGCCACCAGGGAGGTCAAAAGTATCACTACTCTTTCGCTTAGTCTCCGTTACACACAGTAAATCCAGGCATCTCTCATCCATTACATCAGTCAATCCATTCATCTTCGCATTCCATTCCCCGTTTCACATTCCATGTGCCTATTTGACACTCTCCACTCCTTGATTCGCCTGTACGGGCCTGGCGTGATGGGTGGCGGCCCCCATTGCCGCATCTGCCTCTTTTCGTACCGACGAGGGCGGATCAGCTTAAAACTAAAAAAAAAATTAATCCGTTTACAATCATTCGTGTTGGTCAGATCTTCTGTGTAGAATAGACCATCTTCTGTCCTGCTTGACAGCTAGTAAGAGGCGCGCAAAGGCGCAACAGGTCATTACCAATAAGACCACTGGGGGTAGAGTGCTGTGCAGCTTATCCGGGTAGGGATCCACCACCATATCTATTCTAGCCGTCTGACAATGTCATGTTCCGGTCCGTAGGGTACGGTAGCCGCTGGACTTGCACAATCAGATAACACCCTGGCTTTGGAATAGCGACGCACCTATAACATTTATAGTATCTTTAGGCAGCGGTCACTCTTACTATTAGGGGAGCTGCGTGTTTATTCATAATATTAAGACATAAAAATAAAATAATTCGCTAACAACACTTGGAGTTTTGGCGCCATCGTGGGTGGTCGTAATTTTTTCATTATTATTGAATTTCGTGTTAATATTGAGTGAAATTGGTTAATTTAGGTGGGAATTAGATTAATTTTGTTTAGTGAAAGTGCACAAATGAAATAATCAAGAAGAAATCAGTGTATCCTCTATTTACTCGCTGCCGTCAAATCTCACTAGATGAGCTTGAGTAACGAAGCTACCGCTTTACTCAAGACCCTGACCTGGCATGACTTTGTACATAGTGGCTAATGACTGTACATTGTATAAGAATTAACTAACTTGACATTGGCAAAGTAGCCGTGAACAACCATCGAAAGCCATATTTATAAAAGAAGAAGTAAGAACACTTGTACCTAGCGACGGGTACTTACTAGTGAAAAATATAGCAACCCCAAATTATGAGAAAATTCACTTATTTAAAATTGGTTAAACGCGATGCAATTTCGTAATTTATTTTCGATAGGAGTAATAAATTTTCGGAGACTGTTCGAAATTTTACGAATATTTTTATTGAATTAATTCGATCATATACCGGGTGCAAATTTGATTCTCAGGCATTACGTATGTCGACTACATAATGTATTAATTAATGTATTTTATGAGATAGAAAGTTATTCACAAAAGCACCTTTTTATAAGAGTTTTATGAAAGTTTGTATTAGAAAAACTCAGAATGAAAACTTTGTTTATCATCAGATTAGACGTTGTGGCATAAAAAAGACCATCACCAGAAAACAAATTCACAATTATGTAACATATTTTATTAGAAACAAGTTTGATTAGTTAGCGTTTTTTTTTTGATTATCTATAATTTTACTTTTACATCAAACAATCTATTTTCCTGAATATGGTCACAATTATTTCGTGGTAGCTTTCTAATAATAACCAAATATATTCTAAATTCTAATTTTTCCGTTTCCGTAAATAGCTATAGCATGAATTTAAATTAAAAATTTTATGGCCCTAAAACTGAAACTGAAAAAAAATTATCAGTAAAACCTGTTAGCTAATATCAAATGTTACATTAACAACATGTAACTTTAACAATGTAACATTAACAATAGTAATAACACGTATTTTGCCATATAAAAACCACTACAGAATTCCGACTTGCAGATTAAAATCAACAATGTGATTGAAAGATTAAAAAAGAAAAACATGTAGAGCTTCCAACATACATAAAAAAATGTAACATGATTTGGCCATTTATTTTTAGTAAGCAAAATAAGCTAACTGAGCATTGTTTAAAATAATTATAAATTCTAACCAGTTTCTTTAAAATAAATAAACTACGAAAAAAAATCCTGTAATATAGATTCCAAATCCCAATCCAGAACTATTTTTCACACAATCATCTTCCCATTATAAAGGAATAAAAGCAAGAGCACGTACTAGACATTGAAAGATTGATGAGCAGCCTGGTTCCTGAATGCATTTAATCTGTTGGTGTGCAAGTAAACTGTAATATCCTTGTGATGAGCCTGCCACAATGGGCCCTCGATCTCTAGTGGGATATTAAGTTTCCGCCGTTATGACATTGTATTCGCGCCCAGATGACATTATAAGCGGAAGCGATTTGTCTTAATAACAACTAAATGCCATTTTTGAATTTTTGAATCGATTGAAGCAATATACAAATAGGACTAATTTCCCCATTGTTAGGGATACACGTCGTATATTTATACTAGAGATGATAGTAATGCATTATCAAACTGAAACTCGGATATCAATATTTATTATGTCTAATTTTAATCTAGAACTTGGCTGACACATGCTATGGCAGAAATAACGGTGTTAATAATCTGAGCAAATTATTGCAAAATTGTCACTATGACCATAATTAGGTAGTAGACCTAATTATGGTCATAGTGACAGCAAGCCGGCTTTCACCTTTTTCTATATGCTTAATATAACAGTTGACCTAAATTCTTCAAAGTAGTTCATGGACCAGTATTCTTTTATCCTAATTAAAAAAAAACATTTTTACCAGTTATTGTTTTTAGATTTTGTTAATGATGATAGTGGTAGATGATAGTATGACTGTCAAAGAACCTTGGCTGTATAGCATATTTAGATATTTCGTTGGAATCCTAATGCAAAATTGTATCTTAACTTTTAATGTCATACTTAAATGTATGTGGTCTTTATGAGATCAAAACGTGGCAACTTTATATAGTTCATAACACCAAAAGATTTTTGAAATCGAATTTATTTTTGAGCTTTTTAATTTTAAGCGTGTTTTTTCGCACATCTAAGTATTATTTATTTAACAAAAACAATCTGATATGTACATTTATTTAAGATGTCACACATTTTATCAATTATGACGTAGTAACTACACTCTCTATCTAAGTTTACATTGTTATTTACAAAAGTGTAATTTAGAACATTTCTAAGATAAGAGTTTTATTAACCGGTTAACTGGTTGCCGTGAGAAATAAAATAATAATCATCATCTAGCCTATATAAAAAAAAAACAGCGGAACAATACAAAAATCGCTGCGCTTATGCCTGTGTTCGCCCCTCACATCCTATATATAACGCGCCGGAATCGTCACTCGCCACACTTGATGTTCCAGCCTAGATAACCGCTATCTAACAAATTATTGCTGCGGAAATGAAAGTCATAATTATTGTGATGTGAAAGTTTCTATTGATTTTATTTTTCATTTTAGATTTTATAGTTCCTTTTGTTACTTTTGATCCTGAGGATAAGGATGTGACGAACATATCGCCTGTCTGTGTCATTTTTTTTAATTTCGTACAATTATTCTAGCGCACTTGCTCAGTTTGATTGGTACAACCATTTTACCTTTTTAAAAGATAATAGCTGAGTTTTATGGCCGTAAATTACTTGATAGATATTCAAGAAGAGTTCAAACTATTCAGGGCATCGTAGCATTGATTCTCACTTTAACATTGTTGCGTTATGGTAGTGTAGGTCTCAAATTTAATCAAAATCGATGTATGTGCAAACAATGAACAAAAATGACACTTCGGAAATTCGCAATCTCTATTTATTCTCTGCTCTAATACTATTGATAAAAAACAACTTTGCATTGACATTAGTCGAAATATAAAGCTAAATTTAGATGCAAGAGAAATTGAAGTTGGTTCTTGCAGTTTTATAGCGTTAAAACAATATCCTAGCTTTTCTAAATGGCAAAATCGCAATAACAGTGTAATTAACAATACCTTTTATAAAAGAAAACCCGTAACTTGTACACACGGCAAGCCAAAAATTACTTTAGAACATTGTGTACAGCTACCGCAATGTACGAATTACGCGCCAAAACTTCCTTAATATCGCTTTCGCACGAAATTACGGGGCCCAACGATTCGAAACAAAGCCCACAAATTACGGGCAACAAAAAGTAGAAAAGAACGTAACGAGTTACAATAACAAGACTGTTAAGTCGCCGCGGTGCAGGACAATAAAAGTAGAGCGACAGTTTAACAATTAAGGTGGGGCTCCGAAACAAGAGTTTGCAAGAGAGAGAGTTTTTTATGTGATAAAACTGCGAATATGCACATGTTTCTCTCGATAACAAGACTTAAGAGTGGTCAATGGACATTATTATCATGACCCTAGATGCAGTAGGTGCTCCGCTGTCTTGTAACCAAGTCTAAGATAAGAAAGAGAAATTATAAAAAAAAAAAGTCACGTGCTACAGTATTTCATAGCTTGTAACCTATGGGTTATTGTGAGGTATAAACTATATTACTGTACATTTAAATCAGTATTAGTAAAAAAACATCCATCCAATCACTTTCCTTTGATTTTGATTTTACTCTGAAAATCCACTCTGAACTTCTTCAGATACAGATACCATTGCTGTAACTAGAGCATCTTAATATTATAGCTGGGATATTAAGCCACTCTTCACAGTCTTTATTATCAACGATTACGGCGACATGAACAGTTAAGTAGTACTAATAAGTCTGGATGAGTAGTTGTGCAATACTCTAGGATTTAATAAACGTAGGATGTAATGAACTTTATTAAACATAATTATTATCTTAATTAATAAAACCTCTTATTTAAGCGTTAAACACTTCCACCAGAAGGTTTATTGGTACCTATGTAACCTGTGCTTGCGTTGTGTGAGCTGCCTGGCAGGGAGACAGATCATCTATCATAGAGGACCCGGACCAACAGAACTTATTACCAGCTAGTGGAATAATTTAGTAGTAATGTCTCTCCAATCAGATTTCAAGGTGTACCCGTGTTGGTACGAGCTCAATTGCAAAATAGACAATCTGACTTCCTACCACGCAGCTCATAAAATGCAATCATAGGCTTACCTTCACTAATACTGTGACATCTGACTAGGTGGTAGAGTTTCGCAGCGTTTCGTCCGGATTTGTACTACCGCCTTACCTTTCCTGCCGCCATAACGTCAATGCTTGCTGTTAACGTATTCCGGTTCGGAAGATAAGGTAGCAGGTAAACTTACTTTGAACGTTCCGGTCTCAGGTTCGCAACGTACCATTACCACTTTGGTATCTCTTTCCAATATTATAAATAAGGTGGCAAAGCAAATTACTTTCCTACATTACACTTACTACTAAAAGATAACTTGTTACTTAATAGGTCTATTGAGTTACTTACCTATAAATGCTGATAGTAGGTAGTATAATAACTCACCTCTATGACACTCAAATAAAGTAAAAAAACTAAAAATAGTGGATCACATTTGACGCGATTTTCCTAAATAGCTAATCAACCTAAATTACAAGTGTATATCAATCCCTTATTCAGTATAAATAAATTCAATCATGCTTACCTTGAACAACTGGAAGTCTATTGGTTTAAGTATATTAGTAGTATTTTAATTTAAATTGGGAGCATTAGCAATTATACATTAGTAGTAGTAGAATTGGACTGTGGTTTCATGGCCACAAAAGCGTTGCGTAGGTAATGAAAAAAGTCGTTCAGTCTCACGAACGACGAGACATGTTGTGTGTAGACTTTCACACGTCTTTCAGCTTAGCGTGTTGAACAGATTTTCCAAACAACAAACTTTCATTAACGTTTTTATATGGCATAAGTTAGCAAACAACCCGACAAATATAGCTGAAATAGAATAATCTCAACGAATACTTCATGGTTGATTAAAATGTCGTTTTTAAGAATAGAGGCTGATTTCCTTTCTCATCATGGTATTAATATTATAAATGCGAAAGTTTATATTTGTTTATTTGTAACTCCTTCACGCAAAAACAGCTGAGCGGATTTTCGTGAAAATTGGCACACACATATAGGGTAACGCCGCGGGCAACAGCTAGTGTGATTATAAAAATAATAATAGTCAACAAACTCTCGATCCTCCTTTGGTGATAATTAAGAAACATGTTTTAGTAGGACTGATTTCTTTCATAATCGCTGGTTGCCAAGTTGAGACGGTAAAGAACCGTACTCTATCCTCCCTATTGTCGCGGAAATGCTCGAACAGCTATGGATGAAGCTTGACGTTGTATCGATAATTTTAATTGGCCATGATTGTTCCTACAATATCTTATAAACTGACATTGACGAAATCTTCAGCTTGTCTATGATACTGTCAGTAAAAGTCGTGATCAGGTAATGTGGGAGTGAGGGAACAGTATCCTAAATGTTGAACAGGATAGTAACAGTAACTTTGATGCTTTGCACGCGTTTATACTAGGAACTTCTCCAGCTTGACTAAACATTCCTAGATTAAGCACATTATAAAGACTGCAGGCCAAATCGCAGGGCTTTTGACGTCTTGTCTCTGAGGAGAAAAGGTGCCAAAATAGAAAAAAAAATTATAGAATTTGTCGGGATTGACTGTCACGCCTTTCCTAATGTTTCGCTTTGTGCACTGAGAGCTAGGCAAAAGTATAGGACGTAAAGAAGTGCAGGGCTCTTCTGGTCGTACAGACAACCGTGCTATATAGATATCATAGATGTTAATAAGTAGTGTTGTTGGGCCTTAAGTGCAAGTCTATTACCTACCCTAGGACATGATTCTGCCATTATAGCAGCAGGTACACATAGAACAGTGCATCTATGCAATATAACTTATGCAGAAACAATTTTTTTTGGCAGTTGTGCCTGAGCGTTAATTTTATATAAACTACTTAAAAATACATGACAAAAATGTTTAAGCATACACGCTGGAAGAACATAGCTTTCTTCTACCGTTGGATAAACAATATTCATTAACACAATGTATACATGAAGGTATGTATCGTACAACAAAATATATGCTACCTACGTTGAGTTCACTTAGGGCTTATTAGACTGTTGAAATTAAAGGAAATCAAATAAAGTCAGCATGTGAAAATTAAATAAAAAAATACTTAAACTGTTATATGATTACAGTTTTGGCCACGATGATAATCTGAGATAAATAAATAAATAAATATCTCTGGACAAGTCACACCAATTGAATCTAACCCCAAAGTAAGCAAATTATATGCTTGTGTTATGGGTGTTAGTCAACGATTCTAATACATAGAAATACTTAAATAGATACTAGAATAAATTTAATAAACACCCAGACCCGGAAATGCAGACATCTAAATGTTCATCACACAAATGCCTGCTCCCGTCGGGAATCGAACCCGAGCCTCGCGGTAGTTCGGCGTAGTTAGGCATAAAAAACTAATAACCTGATTATTTTGTAAATTTCCATCGTCTTACCACAAAAAAAACATTAAGACATATCTTTAACTAAACACAGATTAAAATTGATACCCAATTAATAATACGCTACACGTGATGACGTGGCAGCATGTTACTGGCTGGAGAATCTAATTTTAGATAGAGAATCTAAATTTAGTACATGTGTTGAACTTGTATTTAACTATTATCCTTTGAAATAAAAAAATAACTTAGTTTCCCCAAACTTAGTTTTCGTAAACACAATTAAAATGTGTCAAGTGGAATCATTTTGACAAAATACGAGTTTAGAACGGATAATTAAACTTATGCAAAACTTAGTTTTACTAAACTCGTTTAAAAATATGAACAGTGTAATCAGCTCTTAGCGATGTAACTACCATATTATCTTTCTTCTTTCTTTAGGTTCACGTTAGTAGTTAGCCATTAGTCAAGTAGAAATTTGCATCAAATTTTATATCAATGTCAATTAATTTTAATTAGTCATCAGTCATAAGTCGTCAGGAAGTCATGTCAGGCTCTTGGGCAAAGCGGTGGCCTGTTTACTCAAGCTCATAAATGAGATTTGGCGGCGACGAGGAAATACACGATACGCTAATTTCTAAATGATTATTTCATTTGTGCACTTTCACTGAACAAAATTGTACAAAATGCCACCAAAATTGACTAATTTCACTCAATATCAATACGAAATTCAATAATTATGAAAAAACTTCGACTATCTTTTCTCTCGATGGCGCCAAAACTCCTACCATATTGTACGAACACCACATGACGTACTTTCAAAACTACAGAAGCTGCTGAAACGGTATGTTTATTCTCAAAGGACAAGTTCGCAAAAAAGCATTAAGCACTAAATCTACTTGCTTTCGACGCTGCTTAATAAAGCGCTGCTAATGCAACTAGTGCGCTTGGAACTCCTGAATATTCTAAGTAGCTTTGTATGAGCCATGTTTTGCAGATCCGTGAACATTAAAATTGAAATGCGTTACATCATCATTAAGTATTTAATGAACCGAGTATTACATTAAGAACAAGTATTAGCATTTACAATTATCATAGCAGGGGATTCCAGTTTGCCAAAAGTGTAGTCACTTCAACGTCATAAGACCTATTCGATTTTGTCGATTAGATGATGGAGAATGATAAAGGTGAGAGCTTTTTAAAATGAAAATACAGTTACGCTTATTTAATCACACTCAAGTACATGAGAAATTGATTAAATATAAAATTTGTGTGATAAACTAGTTTTCAAAACTTTCAGACCCTTACGCTACGCTCAAATCTTTGAAATGTTAAAATATACATTAATTGGCATTTAATAAACCAAACATACTTCATTATAACATGCTCTAGAATTCAAGCCAAAGAAATTTAGACAGAATTCCTTACACGTGGCATGCGCATAAAGATTATATACATAGTGGAGGAACCAAGATACTAGGTATTTCTCATTTCATAATTTGAGGGACTTAAAAGTAACTATCCAAATTCCCTCTTAGGCTCCCTTACTATTATGCACATAAACAGTACAGAAGCTATGACAGCTGATGGCAAGGTGTAGTTCTAGGCGGCTACAAAAGTTTTGTTTATTTAATTACCTACAGACAGGGAGACAAGTTTTAATTTGTTTGATCTACGGATCAATACGGTTAAGTTTGTACATGTTGTTAGGTTTAAATTTTAGTCTTAGTCAGTTTCTAAGCCCGGTTATCCGGGTAATATGAGCTGGATAACTGGTAGAAGACTGGTAGATTGCTAAGTAGCAATTTGCATGGAAAGGGATCCACTACTTCTACCACCGTAATGAGTAATGATAGTCATTGTGGGTTATGGTCTTATCCAAGGGGTGGCCTGTAATCCTTACATCTTGGCCACAATACATCGACGCACCTGTAATATATATGGTCTTTATGGTTCTTATTAATAAACTCGAA
>NJDC01002735.1:764703-799703 GCA_002245475.1 Calephelis virginiensis | reverse complement strand
TTAGTAGTTTGAATTAGGAAATCACCAATATTATCGATTCGTGTTTATGAGCGTTTTTGTGTAGTCTAGCGGCTCAGGTGTTGGACTTGACTGCATGAGGTCCTGGGTTCGAATCCTGGGACGGAAATCAAAACAAAAATTTTGATGTTCCAATTAAAAAAAAAAATGTTGCTCTAGATTGGATATGTGCCCAGTTGGCGATAGGCTTGCCATCTATCACATTGTGGGACTTCGTGTCTTCGGCTAGTCGTGGGTGACCTGGTTGTGCCTCTACCTAACTTTTCGAGGATATGGGCGTGAAGATATTTTTTTTTTATTTTATTCATCAAGGTGATTATTCCAGGGCGAGCACTTTTGTTTTGTTACATGTTATTGTTTAATCGCTTAAATAATATAAACGTTCCCATCACGATGGGTTTTGGCATTGAGGTTAGAATCTTAAAAAAAGGTAAGAAAACTAATTCATATATATTAAAAAATAGAATGTTGATTTATTTAAAGGAATAAATAATTTTATTAGACAGGGTAGATTTGTCAGAAAAAATAAAAGCAAAACGACGACTTTCAACACTTCGCCATTTCATTGATAATACACGCTAATGAGATGAGTTTTCCCCTATAAAGAAATAAACAGAGTTCCTCAGTCTCAAACAAGAAAATAAAAGATTCAATGGTTTAGAAAAGGGCGTATATTTCCTGTCCAACGCCTCTATAAGTTAATACCGGGGGTCGTTTCTTGGAATTGCTCTACGCAATTCCAAGCCAAAAACTAATGTTCCCACACTGACTTTTATTATGCTCGTATGTCAGCTGAAGACTATCTTTCTTACAGTTGCTTGTATTCATATGTATTTTAAATTTTAAATGTCTTCATTCATTGTAAGACTTTTGAAGTGAAAACTTCTCTATCGTACTTAAGACGCTTCACGGTGGCGACTGCAATTTGGAACTCAATGTTGCGGTTGTGTAAAATACGATTTTCTTTCGTTACAAAGTTGTTCTGGCCTCTGTGGTCTAGCGGTCCGGGTGTTGGACTTGACTGCACGAGGTCCCGGGTTCGAATCCCGGGTTGGCCAACAAAAAGAAAATTGGATTATTCCAATTTTCTAATAAAAAAATGTTGGTCGGGATTAGAAATGTGGCCGGTTGGCGATAGTCTTGCCACCTATCACATTGTGGGATTTAGTGTCTTCGGCTAGTCGTGGGTGCCCTGGTTGTGTCTCTGCCTACCTCTTCGGGGATATGGGCGTGAAGATACTTACAAAGTTGTTATAAAGTCTTAGTAAGCAAATAGAAAGTAGGCGATTAGTTGCTGTCGATATTTTAATTAATATAAAGTATAAGATTCTTCTCAAATTCAAAGATACGTGGTTATTTTTTTTTTGTTTTTCTACTTTTTACTTGTTTCATTTTCTCGTGATTCACAAACAAACGAACAGACAAATTGTAAAGGCAAATATTACATTATTTTGGCTGCCTAAATCTCATCTTGCTTGTTGTACCACGATGTATTCAGTAAGTATTTATGTTACGAAACATAGACATTATTTCTTGAAAAGTCTGGCTTCATTATAAGATTTTTAAAGCTAAAACTTTTTTTGTAGTTTTGACCGTGTTGACCAAAAGTAACACTCAGCTGTTCGGTTATGTAAAATATAATTTTCTTACGTTTCGAAATTTATGTTAAGTTTCAATAGAAAGACAGAAATATGAATTCTTTAATTTGAAACTTATTTTACTTTCTACCTATCTTGTGATACCCAATCAAACTGACAAACAGATTATAGGTTCAGTATTTTTTTATATCGTAAAAACATTTATTTTAAATGTCTTCACTCATTTCAAGATTTTAACCATACCGTACTTTAAGACGCCGGCGACTGTAAACTGGGACTCAATCATTGCTATTTTACGATTATGTAAACTTTCGACATATTTTTGTTTTCTTTGCTCTTCTATTACTTATCTCACTAGTTTTAGCCCAAGAATAATACTGCTAGCCCCCGACGAGACGTTCCTTAGTTTAATGCGCGGGTTTTTGGATTTGTCAAAATTTTGGTTGTATTCTCGTCGTGCGTGATAATTTGTTTGAGAATTATTTTTTTCACTTACGCTTCGTTTCGCATCGTATCGACAAGTTACCAAAGCTAAATTGGTTTCTAGTCATTTTCACTTAACACCTCAGAAAATTTACAATTATTTAACAATATTCATATATTTCGTTCGTTCGTTCATATATTTAATAACCATTTAAAATTATATACATATTGAATAAAATCTAAACATTTAAAAGTGTTTGCCATTTTTGATATCAAACAGTTTAGCTGAACACATTTTTAAAGCAACAGATCGATTTTTTTTAATTAAAACCAAATATTGATATCAGGACTCCATTCTTTTACCAAACAAAAACCGGAACAAGATGTAAAATAAAATATCATGGAACTACACAAGAAGGAATTATTTCCGCGACAATTCCGCAATCCAGCACAAGGCAATTTCACTACGGATGGAATGTAAACTTCAATTTGCTTTCAACAATGTCTATAAATAAAATATACATCCGCTGCACAGAAACGTAACGTACCACTTTATTGTCTTACAAATGAAACTTCCGGAATTGACTAAATGTTTAAGGAAAGTTTTACATTTCGAACAATCTTGATAATAAATGCAAATTCTTTAGACATTTAAATGTTTCATTTTAGGAACGAAGATCGCTGCTGTGTACTTGCTCGGATAAGGATCTACCGCCTGACCTATTCCTGCCGCCATAATGAATCTGTCATTTCTCAGTGAGGACGGTAGGGAAATCGACTTGCATAATTGCCGAGAAATTACAGAGTCATTATTCCTGCCGTCATATTGACTCTGTCATTCCTCGGTTACGAGGGTAAGGTAATCAACTTGGACAATTAGCCTAACATACTGGTCAAAGGACAGCGACGCACCCAAAACATCTTTAGTGTCTATAGGCCACGTTTATCTTTTACCAATAAGAGAGCCGTGTGCTTGTTGACCTGTCCCATAAAAAAGAAAGATAAGAGCGAGATTTAAAAAAACGTAACAAGACTCCTTGTAATATCAAAGTTGTTATAGTACGAACTGCGATCCGACCGGGGGTTTGTAGATCTCTCTAAAAGATACACATAAATATCTTCACGTTCCCTTCCCCGTGTTGATCCGGGCTCCTTTGCAGAATAGACCATCTGCCTTCCTTGTCAGGCAGCTCGTAAAAGGCGAGCATAGGCTCACCGTCTTTAACACCGTGACATCTGACTAGGTAGTAGAGTTTAGCAGCGACTCGCCTGGATTGGTACTACCGCCTTACCTATTCCTGCCGCCATAACATCATGACGTGTTCCGTGTGTTCCGGTTCGGAGGGTAATGTAGCCGGTAAACTTACTTTTGCTCGAGGCCTAACATTCCGATCTCAGGTTGGCAACACACCATTACCACATTTGGTGTCTCTAGGCGGCGTGAATTTCTTACCATCAGGAAATCCGTCTGCTTGTTTGCCTTCTTATAGCATAAAAAAAGGAGGCAGAGAGTATCAAGTGTCAGACTAAAACTTAATCTCTTCAAAATGTCTGTGAACAAATGATACAAATTAAGGTAACACAAATTACATTCTCGTTATATAAGCTTTTAAAAACTTTACACCATTAATAGCAGAACCAGTTTGTATGTACATTGAATCAAATAGGAAATTTAATTTGTATTAGTAGTATTTATTTGTTATTTTTTGCTATGTTATGTTGTATATAGTGTGTTGCCAACCTGAGGCCGGGATGTTAGACCTCAAGCAAAAGAAAGTTTACCGGCTCCCTTATCCTCCCTACACGTCAACGGCTAGCACTAACTTTATTGTGGCAGGAATAGGTAAGGCAATGGTACCAATCCGGGTGAATCGATACAAAATTCTACTACCTCATCAGATGTCACGGTGTTAGTGTCGGTAAGCCTAATCTCACATTTACGAGCTTTCTGACAGAAAGGCAGACGGTCTATTCTGCAAAGGAGCCCGTACCAACACGGGGAAAAATCTAATCGATTTGTTTTATTTTTGGTCTCTTAGTCACATAAAAATAACAAAAATATACAATTAAATTGACTATTTCCTATTCTTGAAATCGGATAATAAATCGTGCTGATCAGAGTCCGCTGATTCTATCTAATTCTCTGCCAGGCAGCTCTTAAAAATCACAAATGAAATGGTCACCAACAAAACAACTGGTGATGTTGACGCTGAGCAGTAACCAGGTCCGTTTTGGAATCGCTCGTCTTACTTATTGCTGCCGCCATAATGATTTTGTAATGTTCTTTCGGTGCGGAATTGGCCTAACACCTCGGCCATAAGATCGCAATGCACCTATATAATCTACGGTGTCTATGGGCCACAGTTATCTTTTACCGCCTTACATATTCCTGCCGCCATATCGTCAGACCTTGCTATTAACGTATTCCGGTTCGGACGATAAGGTAGCCAGTAAACTTATTTTTGCTCGAAGCCTAACATCCCGGCATCTGGTTGGTAACCCACCGAATTTCTTACCATTAGGAAATCCGTAACAATAAAAAAAGCATCAGGAGAGTCAATAAGTAAAGCAAAAGCATGGGTGTTTACTCAAAATTGGAACACGAACAAGAATGAGAATATCTATCTATTAGTGAAAGAATAAGAACAGCAGTAAGTAGTTTTGGTCATCGAATCATTCGTTACCATTCATCGGTCATCTTCATCGTATCATTCATCATTCATCAAACACTGTTAGCACAGAGTAGTTTTACAATTATTATATTATGTCACTAATGATGTGGTCCTTAGTCGTTACATTCCGACCCACTGAACGACTTAAAGAGACTTAAAGATTATAACAAATCAAAGGAAAAGCAAAATAATTGTTGGTACAAGGACTTCGGACTTCTCAAATATCATTTTCAGATAAATATTGAATAAGGTAACTTAATACTGGAGAAAAGTTTGTGGTTTCAAAATAATGATCTCTTGAACGAGATTATTTATAGATAAGTTAGCCGGGGGCCTAAAGAAATGAATGTGGGTAGATAACAATCTTTGTCAGTTTTTTCGTTACATAGAAAAAACAAGTAGGTATACATGTGGATTGTGAGCAACTGTGTCCTGGTGAAAAATATTCGCTACTACCCTCGTTCATTCGCAGTATTGAAAACTAGTTGTTAAATTTAATGGCGATTTATAGAAAAATGATAATTTTCTCTCCTTAAACATCTCTCAATAACAGCTCTTCGGAAATACCAGGACTCAAATTAAGGAAAAATACATCTTCCGTCTTGATAATATCTGAACATAATTATTATTACAAATACAACATAGAGCTGCGTTTTAATGTAACCTAGTGTTAAATATATAAATAATAGTCTATAAGATACAGCTTGATTTATTTTTATATCTTTTAATGTATTATTGGCAGGTGTAAGTCGTAGATGTAAAGTATATTTTGTACTATCTAGAAAATAACGTTGGGTCGGGTCTGCTAAGTAGAATAGACCATCTGTCTCTCCGTCAGGCAGCTCCTAAAAGACGAGCACAGGTTAAAATATATGTCATTACCAACGAGCCCACTGATGGCAGTGTCTCCGTCATCACCATCTTACCTATTCCTTTCACCATAATAACTCTGCCATGTTCCGGTTTGAAGAATAGGGTTGCTGGTGGAACTGCACAATTGGCGTGTCATCCAGGCCTTAGCACAGTGACGTAGGTATCTGTAACATCTATGGTGTAAATAGGCCGCATATCTCTTCCTATCAGGAGAGCCATGTACTTGTTCGCTGACTTCTAACATAAAAGGTAATTACTTGGCAGAACATATCTACAAACAAGCTAGTAATCTTTATCTTTTTTCTGTATTAAGTGTACATTTGCACGATACGTAAATCAAAAACATTGTAAGCACACTTCCTTCTTTGTTTCTTTAGATTTTGGCCTTCACGTTAGTATTTAGCCATTAGTCAAGTAGTAATTTGCATCAAAATTTATATCAATTTAAATTTATTTTAATTAGTCATTAGTCATAAGTCGTCAGTAAGTCATGTCAGACTCTTGGGCAAAACGGTGGCCTTTTTACACAAGCTCATGTAATGAGTTTTGGCGGCAACGAGGAAATATACGATACGCTAATTTCTTCATGATTATTTCATTTGTGCACTTTCACTGAACAAAATTGTACAAAATGCCACCAAAATTTACTAATTTCACTCAATATTAACACGAAATTCAATGATTATGAAAAAACTTCGACCATCTTTTCTCTCGATGGCGCCAAAACTCATTAAGCACACTTAAATTTACAATATTTTTTGCAGTACTACTACTTAAGTAACTTTACTTGCTTATAAAAATCCCATTTAGTGACAAATTAATGTAACAATACGTAGATTTTTTGTTATACAAGAAGGCACTTCTACTACAGATATCAATAATTGTAATGATTTATTGCCAACCAAAGATTTAATTTTGATTAAAACGTTTAATATTAATCACATTTTTCAATTCCAAAGTTACTCCAAAGCGAGGTTTTGAGTCAAAAAGCTAGACTCGCTTTGCATAATTCTGTGCTTATTCCAACGTTACTGTATGGAAGCGAGAGTTGGGTATGTCAGAAAGACCATGAAAGTAGGATAAATGCAGTCGAAATGACAGCACTACGGAAAATTTGTGGTGTAACGCTCGCTGAACGCATTCGTAACAGTGAAATCCGAGAAAGAATGTGATTGAAAGAAAGTGTTGGTGTTAAAATGCGAAAGGGCATGCTCCGCTGGTTCGGTCATGTGGAAAGAATGACAGATGAAAGATTGACAAAGCAGATATACAACGCGAATGTGGATGGATGTAGGTACCCGGGGAGACCAAGGCTGACATTTCACGATCAGATCAATCGGATATTATCCGAGGGTGGTGTCAAGAGTCTCCGAAACCGGCGTGTTTGTATGAAAAGGGTTATGAATGTGAAGGAAGCAAGACAGGTTTGTCAGGATCGTGAGGTCTGGCACTCGATATTCTCTGCCTACCCCGTAAGGGACTTGACGTGAAGATATGTATGTATGTATGTATGTAAATTTTTCAGTTTATCGATTCATTGTGATGGCGACAAATACTGTGGCGGTTAGAACAGCTGGTGAGATTGGTCATATAATCACGATTCACGAATTTAGAGTTACTAAGAACGGCACTCGTTAATAACCCTTTTCAACTAATGACACCAATCTCACCCCACATAAGTTTAATTACATTTTTTTTCACATTTAATCAATTCAAATAGGCGCTATCGAATAGCGCCTGTTTGAATTTAAAAATTGATTTGTTTATCATAAACATTTTGGGTAGTCTTTACCCTTTGCTCCACAAACTCTAAATCGTGCAGCTTGAGTCTATATTTCTTTCTCCGGTAGTACAAATCCAAACATTTGTTTTAGCAGTCTAAATCGTAAGCTAAACTAAAACATCAGTCAGAGCAAATCGATAGCACAACTCGGAACATTGGAATCGTTAACTTTAGATAAATATTAGTCATTGATACTGTGTTTGTTTAGCGCGAATAAACAGAGAATCCTTTTCTGGCTCCAAACAATGCTAGTTCCATATTGAAAACAAACTTTACGGGTATTCTAGCTTTCCTATTGTGCGAACAAATTGCCACAAGCTGCAAGTCATTGTTGATTTTTACGAATTAGGAGTCCTTTGAGAGTTGAAAGGACGAGTAATATAAAGGAAAAAAAACGGAAAATAGCAAACGAACATTGCTCTTAGTATGGTAAGAGATAACTTAGGCTTATAGACAACGTATATGCTATAAGTGCGTCGCAACATTATGAATGGAGTGTTGAGAGTAATGTGCAACTGAAGTTATCCAGAACGTAAAAGATTTCATAAACGAAATTTATTTTGAATTTATTATCTAAAGTAGACTTGAAAAAAATTAAGGGCGACGTTCTGCTGCAAAGACATGATGTTAAGGCCCCATACTTAGTCAGCCAGAAGAGCCAATCAGCGCACTCCCCCGTTCCAGGATTACTATGAAATATTGCGCTCTAAAGTAAATATCTTAAGCGCCAAATCACTATTTTTGACACTATAAAAGTAACTTGAAAAAATATAAAAACTGAAACAGTTATCTTTTAGGTATAATACTTATCTATGTTTATGTTAAATCTGATGTCGATATTTTCATAATTGAAGTAGACAGTTGGGTTTTGCTTTCAAAAAAGGGTTAACTTTTTGAATTTTTTCTATCGAGCAAATTGAAATGAATCGTGTTTTGGTAACACTAGTCTTATAAAGCATATTAATGTTAATCTTGTGTATTTTTGTCGCCAAGATCCATAATTGCTTTGTATGAAAAAAAACAGTATATTGCTGACGTATTTTAGCATACATGGCCCCTTAATGGCGTGTTGCCAGCTTCATTTTATAATCATCACCTATTTTTATTTTTTATTTTTATTAATATTATATATATTTTTTTATCACCTATTTCTAGACCCAAACAGTAAAAAGGGGTTCTGTAAGCTATAAGTGTATGTGTGTTATCGCGTCTGTCTGTTGTATCACAACTTTAGAACGAATAGACAGTTTTCAGTGATAAGTAAGGCGGTGGTAATCAAGCGAGTCGTCTAGTCGTCTAACTCGTCAAGGACAGATAACAAACACCGTCTCATTCGAAAAGTTTCATAATATAGAGAATGGAACCAACACGATGAGATTTATATATTCCGATATGTTCTATATTTTCTCATAAAAGCCGTCACGTTAGCGATGATCGATCAGTCATTAATCAGAATTGAAATTTTTATTCAGAATCGTTAATAGCTTCATTCTGTTTTCTACAAAATTGCAGCCATTCAAGTAGTAGTTATGGGCAACGTCGCAAATGACAAACGACTGGCGAGTGCAACCGAAATATGCCGAGTGGTTGATGCAAATGGATTTGGATACGCTTGCAAAACCAAAGCTACAAATTAACTGGAAACGAATAAACCAGATAGCATCTGATATAGATATGTTGAAGAAAAAGCGAGTAAAAAATGCCAAACAGCAGCAAAACATACTGAAGTACTCTAATATTCTTCAACCTGTTGATAACGATAGCTTTTAACAATACCTTTTTGCATGGATACTTAGTTTAGTGGGAATAGTTTAACAGTTTTTCTGAATTTGTAACAATAAAAAGCTTTAGTCTTACCACCACGATTTGGACAAAGTTTATTATTTAAAATAACAAAGTTATGTTTTATATTCTAACTTTTAATTTCAAAAAAAATCCTTGTTGCTTTAATTGGCAATCAAGTTTTATTGAGGTCAGGCTTATAATTTTTGAGGAGTACTTATTGAAACAGTGGGTATTAAGATATCCTTCAAAGATAACTAGATTTTATCAGGATCAGTTCAATGGCTGTGATGTAATGGCGGCGGCTGCGATTCCCATCCGGTGGCAGTTTTATATTAATTTCAAAAACCACATGGTCCACTGGTAGCAATTTTACAGTTCATATGAAAAATGTAATTTAAGAAATAGGCACATCAGTTGTGATCTTTATATGACGAATGAATAGAAAAAAGTTTGTTTTCCTTAAGGTGCTGATATACTTGAACATTCACTTGTAACAAAACATCGAGCATTCGCCGTTTTTATATTTGTCGAACCGAACAACGAGCTAAACCAACCATAGAGGCAAATGTTGCTATGAACATTTTCACGGGCATTCTAATAACCGCCCTAGTCGATGCTCGTTAAAAAATATTCTTCTCGATGATGTCAGACTTGACGGTCGCGTATGCTGCATTTGGATTCAGTGGTAACTCTCATTAATAAAAAAAGGAAACAGAGCAACAGAGGTGCAGGGAGGGACGTCTCAGAGTGGACAACCGAAGTTTGGCTCGGCAAATAGCTCGAACAATACTCGCTAGAATGCTAGCCAGAACGCTCGCTAGAATGCTCGCTAAAATGTTCTCGTTATTTTTCAGTGATGTAACATTCGCACAAATGCTCATTACAAGCGAATGCTCAAGTCTATCATCACCTTAATACGTTCTATGAATATATCAATTCCTAATTTCATCCGTTTCTCTGTGTTATTCCTGTTATCTATCTCAAAATTAAATGTTTACAATTAGATCTAATCAGATAGATGCTATTGATAAGCTGTCATAATGTTTAGTTCACATGTACCTAATAACATTAAGTGCCTACTAAAAGCTATTAACAATATCAAGCCACTTCAATTAAACACTATATCACTCAGGGAAGTAAATTTATTGTCATTCATAATAGCTGTATTAAAAGGTAAATGGCGCTGAAGTCATTGTTTCAGAATTAATAGCTCCACTTGTTATTGAAGTACTATTAAATTGCTTTAGTCATAGTGTCATTGCTAGGGTAGCTTTTATAGAACACAACATAACTTGACATAGCGATAGAAATAGCTGTATTAACATAGCATTGTTGTCATAAATAAAAAAAAAAGTATATGTTTGGATACTCGTGTATGTATGGTAATTTACTTAAATGGCTGATGCGATTTTAATGAACTTCAGCACAAACATAGAGCTTAAATAAGAAAATATGCTTTTTACTCAAATATCTTATCGTATCTGACGGTTTGATGAACTTTAATATACGGACGAATTAGTTTACATTTAATAGGCTTGCGACGGTAAGTCTTACTAATATTATAATGTCGGAAGTTTGTGAGAATGGATGAATGAATGTTGGTTACACTTTCATGCAAAAATACTGAACAGATTAAGATGAAACTTTGCAGTATTGCAGGTTATACAACAGAATAACAAATAAAATACGTCATTTATATACAGTTTTTTTTTATTTAGTGGTTATATAACTATAAACAATCTTACAATACAACAATCTTGGCGCGAGCTGCTTATAACGTTCTATTCAAATGAATATGATGTATTGTCAGGTTTTTTTGTCTTAAAAAATTTTTACAAAAATCCGCGACAGTGACTTTTTATTGTGGAAACTATTATATTCATAACTAAGCGCTGTAAAAATGCAAATACCGACACCAACTATGCCATTGGGAACCACGTCGCGATTTGACAATTTTTTTTTCAAACGATAGCAAATAATTCCGAAATAGTCCCACATAAATGTTATCAATATCATACTAGTTTGTGAGTTATTCCCAATAATCACCTCTGTAATCGGTCTAGTGTCGGACTTAACTTCTTGAGATATTGTTCTTAGATATTAACTTTTTTATAGATATTAGTATGTTGAGGTCTCGGGTTTGATTCCCGACAACAAAATAGAAAATATATATTACCAATTGGATATGATCCCGTTTGGTGATATTCTTGCCACCTATCACATTGTGAAACTTAGTGGCTTCGGCTAGTCTTGGGTGCCATGGTTGTGTCTGCCGACCTCTTCGGGGATATGGGCGTGAAGATACTTTTTTATTAATAAATTATATTTCTATACTTTTCTTGACGAACTTATCAATAATGAGTGGGATCATGATAAAGTGGGACCACCTAGAAATCACGACCTAACTTTCTAAAGAAGATTCACCAACATTGTTTGACTATCAGCGGAGTAATCGCGTAGGAAACAAAAAAAGCTATAAAAGCAGAAAAAAGCTATACAGTCTAATTGAGTACCTTCTTCTTATTTTGGAGTTACTTAAAAATAGTGGGTCATAAATTAATTACATGTTTATATTGCATTTTTATATATATTACATTGAGTATAACTTTTTTTATTTATAACACCTTTAGTATTTAACGTACTCGTAGATTTCATTTACTCTAGGTAATTTGGACGAATGTTTTAGGAGTTATAATTACAAAATTGAACTGAATAGAGCGCTATTAAGCGCCTAATAAAAATGCGGAAGAATAAATTTCTGTTCAATTAAATTATTAAATAAAAGCGGTCAAATGCGAGTCGTACTCACCCATGAAGGGTTCCGTAGTAGCAACTAACATAATCTAAAAATCTTTCAGTTCTTGTAAACTGGTTGTGGCTTAAGGTTTGTGACGTATTGTAAGTGGGTTGACGGTGAGACGGCATATACTATCACACGTTGCCAATGAGAAGCCAAAGCAACCGCAGTTAAATGTATTTTGCATAGGAAGTACAGGTTTACACTTTAACTATAAACTTTATTAAGATATTAGATGCATGCGATCTGTCCTAGGCAGTAAAAACAGCCTAGTCAGAAGCTATATCACAAAACTTGTAATTAGTTAACACTCGACACTGTGAGTTATTGTCATATTACTTTATATCTTCACACCCATATCCCCGTAGAGGTAGGCAGAGGCAAAACCAGGGCAAACACGACTAGCTGAAGACACTAAATCACAAAATGTCACAGGTGGCAAACCTATCTACAACCAGGCCCATATCCAATCCCGAGCAACCTTTGTTTTATTAGAAAATTGGAAAAAACAATTTTGTTAATAAATTGTTTAATTTAACCCGGGACTTCATGCAATCAAGACTAACAACTGAACCGCTAGACCACAGAAGCGTCACACGACTTACTTATTTTACCTTAAAATTTGTGGTTAGAATAACCTACCATATATAATAACTAAGCTAGCATGCAAACACGGAAGACAAACATGACTTCCGAAATCAACGCAGTATTAAAATATTAAAAATATTATATTAAAAGGCTTATGCTAATCAGTTGCGCTATTCCAAATTACACATCACCATCTTTTGACGTGAGGTGTAAATGTTTTAAGAATCGGTGTTATAGTACCTATAAAAAACAACTAGGTAATTACTAGATTTCATTCGAACCAATTTTCCGTGGAAGATTACATAATATATAATTTTTGGTTATATCATTTTTATTTTAGAAGCTACAGGGGAGGACACATTTTACGACTTTGGAAGTGTCTCTTGCGCAAACTATTCAGTTTGAAAAAATATATAATATTAGAAACCTTAACATCATATTGTGTAGGAATTTTAATGGGGTTTACAGAAATCATCTACATACAAAGTTTCTATGGTACAGTTCTTATAATTTTGAGAAAACATGGCTGTGACAGATAGACATGATGAATCTGAAATGGTTCCGTTTTTCAGCTCTTAGCTACGGAACTTTAAAAAACAGGTCTTGGATAAAAAATGGATAGCGGAACATAAGTGGATTATGTTTACAATTATTATTTCTTTGTCTGTCCATCTGTACAGTAATATGTAGTTCAACCAAACAATTTTTTCCTTGTAATTTTTCTACAATATTCAATTAAATATTTACAATATTCTTATATAGGGTTATCGCCTCTGTGGTCTAGCGGTTCAGTTGTTGGACTTGACTGCATGAGGTCCCGGGTTCGAATCCCGGGTCGGGCAACAAAAAGAAGATTGGATTTTTCCAATTTTCTAATAAAAAAAAAATGTTGCTCGCGATAGGATATGTGCCCGGTTGGCGATAGGCTTGCCACCTATCACATTATGGGACTTAGTATCTTCGGCTAGTCGTGGGTACCCTGGTTGTGCCTCTGCCTACCTCTTCGGGGATATGGGCGTGAAGATACTCTTATATAGGTAATGTTTTTCTTAAATTTTTGTCTTCCTCATTTTTTACTTATTATTCTTAAAAACAATTTTATTAATACATTAAAAATACAAAGTTAATATTTTTCGAACATCTTGTCAAAATAACTTGCAATACCCATAAATTAATATACAGTGGTCTAACTCAGCTCTGTTTTTGAATTAAATATTTATGGATGAACGGTGCGTAAACACGTGACAGGGCTACGCGCCTTCAATGTTATTTAAAACTGCCTACTTGAATTTCTTTCTTATTTTGCTAACGTAAATATTGTATTGACGTGACCACGTCTCATAATTCGATGGAGCCGGCTGCACGCACCAAAACACATGACTCATGCGGCGTTGCCTCGCTCTGAGGCGTTCCATTTAAGGCTTGAAGCGCATGCGAGAGCGCGGTACGAGCGACAAAGAGGCACAATCGGCCTCCGTTCTTATGACGTTGTCACGTTCAACTATCGTCAGTAAGCCGACTTTGCAGATAACTGCTTTTTGAAAAATAAATAAGTAATTTAGTGGGCAGTAAATGTTCAATAAAAATGCATGTGGTATTTTGGTAAGCCAAATTTCAAAAATCTATCCTTAACCGCCCAAACAAACCTCAAAATCAGCATAATATAATCTATTGTTCTCTGCCATACTAAGGAAATATTTGGATTTATTAAACTAAAGTCACATTCACAAATCTTATGCTTCAATATTGATTAAAAAAAACACTATTACATGACCATACGTCACGGAGGCACAACCACATATTAGTTATTAGTACTAGGGCACAACCGCGAATGATGGCATACCAAGTGCTTACCGATCTTTAGACGCGTAGACATAAACGAGTTTTCGCCTGTTTGTACGAATATGGCACACTGTATGTTATTACGTTACCGTGAGGCAATCTTCAGATAGCAGGTACATAATCAGTTGTGAAGAATCTTATTCGTAAAAATTCGTTAAAATTCGTTTAGACTTGTCAGAATGCGGGTTAAATTAATAATTTAACTAAGCACGGCAGAAGTGATTATATTAATTAATACTAAGTGATAGAAAAGTACAAATTAATTTTGCTGGATAAGGAAATTTTAAATTTAATCGTTTTTCTCCTTTCAAGTTTCCGGTACCTTATTAAAGAGTAAGTAACTTGTCTTGCCTTTGACAAAGTAAGCGTATCTTTGTCAAGTATTTTAATTACGCAACATGTTTCAAAAAGAAATGTTGTATTATTTCAAACAAAAGAGTCGTTTCTTAGCTACGATGCTAACGTTACCTAACCTACGGCGCATTTTTCT
The DNA here is from genome assembly GCA_002245475.1 of Calephelis virginiensis. Classification (NCBI taxonomy): domain Eukaryota; kingdom Metazoa; phylum Arthropoda; class Insecta; order Lepidoptera; family Riodinidae; genus Calephelis; species Calephelis virginiensis. The sequence continues at coordinate 784,834 of NJDC01002735.1, read as the reverse complement.
AAACATTTTTCATACAGTTATAGTAAACATTCTTAAATCAGCTTGCAGGTTCCTGGGCTAAATTAAATGACTTGTTAAGTTTTCAGATTTAGGCTGATTTAACTCGAATTTAGAAGCTAACTTAAAGTCAAAATGTTGACCCGAAAAACGTAGATGCGTCACTTTTTGGCGTACTCAGAGATGTCAATTAACCTGATAGGTAAACCATATTTTTGAATTTTTTATTTATTTTTTGATAAAAAAAACATGACTGTAATTTTAAGTTGTAGCTAAATAATAATTTTGAGACAGTATTTCACAAATGGCCGCTTGCACACTAATGGGTTAAATTTAATAATGAAAGATATATGTCAAATATGCAATGCTTCAACTCAAGTTAAAAGGCTAACACAGATTTAGACATTAGGAACGCGCAAGTTACCCTAATGCAGTTTGTAAAACTAGATTGGTGCGACCCCGGAACTTTTCCTAAACTATAACGTTAGCGTTTACTACTGCTGTGTTACCGGAAAAATAGACTTTAACCCCCAAACTACGTAAAAATATTCAACTTAGAAACACACATTCTATATCTCTATTTAGAAACCTTCTGCAGAAATACATTATGTATTTCCAGTATTATTTATTTTTTATCATCCGAAAAAAGGTCGGCTTATTCGATTTACTACTTAAATCATGAAAAAATCTTAGTATAAATAAATCACGTGTCACATTGTTTGCTCGCGATGGACTATTAACTTCTTACTGATTTTCGTCAAATTTGCATAACGTTTGCAATTTGATTCAACTTGAAAAATAGGAAAGTTTACATATTTTATTTCGCGATCAAATGCGCCTCTAATAGCTAGTTTATTTGTAAACTTCTTTCCGTACTGGTCCGGGCTCGTTTGCAGAATAGACCATTTGCTGTCTAGCCAAGCAACTCCTCAAAGGCGAGCATAGGCTTACCGTCACTAATATAAGGACATCTGACTACGTGGTAGATTTGCAAAAATACTCATCTGGATTGGACCACTGCCTTAACTATTCCTGGTGTCATAAAGTCAACGCATGCCATTGACGCGTTTCGTTTTGGAGGATAAGGTAACCGGTAAACTTACTTTTGCTCGAAGCCTAAAATCCTGGCCTCAGGTTGGCAGCACATCATTGATGTTGATGTCTCGAAATGGCGTGAATTTCTTTACTGAAAATTCATCTACTTGTTCCTTTTACCTTCCGATTTCATAAAAAATCAACTTTAAATTTTTATGTTAAAATACTTCGGAATAATTCAAAATGAAAACCGAAATGTACTTATGTACAAAGAAAGTTTTTGGCACCAGCATCAAAGGAAATTAGAGTGAAGTGTATTTTTTAGCAGAAAATACGATATTCAATGCAGCGAGAGGCGGCAAAGCTGAGGAAATAGTATGTAAACGCAATATTGGCGTATCAGTGCTTCCTTTGATGTACTCGCACGTTACTTGATATTTCACTGTTCGTTTGACGAATAAAACGTTTAAATGTCATCAACATTAACTTGATTTTATTTATTTAACCGTAATTAAAAGGTTTTACGGAAGTAGTTAACCCGGTAAACCTTATTCACTTGGAGCTCACAATATTGAGTGCAAAGTAAACGAAGTTCGCCGGGTGCCTACTGGGCAGGAACACTTGGCGTGGAAGATGTGTCTGGATATGTAAGTTGTTATAATGTTTCTGTACATTTCAGAATTCAATTTAATTCAATTCAATTTGCCGTCTCTGTACATTATTTGCATAAAAACATTCAACAGCGCCTCTATTGTAAATTGAGAGAAAAATATTTTTAGACTAAAATTGTAGTAGATTTCGACACGTAATTAAGTAAAGACTCTGTAAAGCGTATACTGCAAATCAAAAGACGAATAAATTATACTTACACTACCCTAATATGTAATTATAATAATTTAAGCGCTGTCAATTTAAGCCCAGTTGGTGATAGGCTTGCCACCTATAACATTGTGGGACTTATTGCCTTTGGCTAGTCGTGGGTGCCCCGTTTATGGCTCTGCCTACTTACTTACTCTCATAAGCCTTTTTTATCTAAAGTCAAATAGCTCGTTCAAACGCAGCATCGTCACAATAAAGTGGCAAACTTATAATAGCCGCCCCAATACCATTTCCTCCGCAGCGAAGCACCAAATGAGTTTTTTCGATTGTCTGTTTGTATTCAAGGATTATTCTTCGAATATTGTTTTTTGTATTCTTGAATACTTGCTTCCGATTAAACCGCAAAGCCTTTTGTATTATAAAAGGCATATTTGTTTTGTTTGTAAAATAGTTATTGTTATTGACTCGAGTGAATTAGAATCAGGATTAATGTCATAATAATTTCTGTTGCATTAATTACTGGTTCTTTATATAAACAATATGTAAAATAATAAATGAATAGTTTTTCCAATTATTAATAAAAAATGTGATTATTTATAGCATTCAGCAACTGTGTCCTATTCTTTGGTTTATTTGATCCATCATAATTAACTTAAAAAAAAAACACTTTTTAATGATGAAAATTACTAATTCTTGCATACGCATTTGAAGACCTATTATAAAAACAATGATAATTTGATAATCAGTCAATAGTTTAGTCCTACATACGAGTAATTGAAGGTACGCAAGTAAATAATCGGACAACAAACTGCTAGACAAAGGTTACACAACACAAAGGCTGTCGTAACTAAACGAATAAATTTAACTTTAACGGTCCGTGAAATAACTAACGTTTCAATTCATCGATTAGAAATCTTAAAAGAGAAACAGTAGTAACTTCATACAAAGTCGAAATCATCAATAAAAATCACGAAATGAATTCTATAGTAAAAGACCCTAGCGCTTAAGAAAAGACAATTATGATTATAAACGTTTACAAAATGTGTTTTTCTTACAAAATGATATTCAGAAAGTAAGTAACCCTTTGCTAAGCAATTCTCATTTATATTTAGGTAACAGTTTGACCTCTGGTGTGCTGTAAGCAACAAATACCACGACTCCGAATGTTACAAATGGCTTGAAACTCACTGCTGGTAGAATAAGTTCATTCAAAATTCATATATTTCCATCTTCACCACCCATTTGATTTTCGGCTTTATGTCTCAAGAAATACAATGTATATTGCAATACAGGAACGACATAATAAATGTTTAGATGAATTCTAACAGGCTAGCCGCCGGAGGCTTGAAAAGTCGCGTTCACGTTTTGATATCGTTGTTTTCTTTTTATTAAAATTTTAAACGTGAGACGATACGTAAAGTTGGTTGTATCGCATTACCGGCTCTGGAATGGCAACGGTAATGTCAATAGCGTGTAGTCATTTCGTTTTATGTTTGCTTTTGCAGCATCTTGCTATTTCGCGTAATACAAGCCCTTACACATCTTGTTATTGTAATAAGGTTCACTGGATTTTCTGCAATATAAACGAATGGTTATCGTCCCATTACAGGTTGTTTATGTTCTCTAAATGTGTAAACTTAGATTGTGGTTTAAGGACAGTCAATGTCTTTTAAAGTTAATTCTAACACCGATTTAAATTGGTAAAATATTTTACTGATTATGTGGTAGAGATTAGAAACGATTCATTTTCACAGTGTTGGTCCGAGTCGTATGAGTAGAGTAGTTTAAATATATTATTTTATTTTTCTACGGCACTACGAGTATTAGGACTTAAATTTAAACCAGCGTATTTTAAGTTTCAGTCCCGATAAAACTATTACAAGAGAAACCTGTTGGCTACTTTTAATCTATACTAATAATAAATAGGAAAGATTGGATTGTTTGTTTATTTGTATTGAATAGGCTCCGAAATTACTGTACCGATTTGAAAAAATCATTCACTATTAGATGCCAACATTATCCCTGGTAAGCATGGGCTATATTTATAACTGTCAAAAATAGAGATTCCTACTAAAACTTCAATCATGTAACACAAGATGTAAAAAATTAACCTATAAAATGTCTTTCATCGCATGCGCTGTATAAACCACTAAAGATAGAAGGTAAAGATCTTGAACAATAATAAAGAACATATTAATACCTACAGAAAAGTCTGTGATACCGTATAGGTAAGTATTATAGTTACGGCAATATGTCTACGTTTCTACATTTTAAAAGTTAAGAAAAACAATGACCATATTCAGACCATGTCATCCATACCTTCATAATAGTCCTTATCAAAATAAATCATTTCACATTCAAGAACGTTTTAATGCCTTGAGATTTCTTTTTGAATTATTCAAATCAAACAATCCGTTCAAAAGATATTACGAAATCAAAACTTTTCTCTACAGAATATTACATAGATACACACGAAAATTATCAGACGCGAAAGCGGTATGCGAAGCGACGACACCATGTGAGTTTATCAACCTAGCGACCTGACTCGGCTTCGCTCGGGTAATAAATACAACTTATAGTACCTGTAGTCTATACTAATAATAAAAAAGAAAGATTTGACTGTTATTTTGTTTGTATTGAATGGTATTGTTTTTTTTTACTATTGGAAGACGACAACATTATCCTTGATGAATATAGGCTAATTGTAATAGCCGGACAGTGCTCGATTCATACAGGACACCGGGTAGTAAAACATAATATCCTTCCGTGCTTACCTATTTCACATAATTTCTACACGGCTTAACTGATTGGGTTGAAATTTTATATGGGTAAATACCCAATGTTTTTTTTTCAATGGTTTCGTATAATCTACACTGTAGTTAATGTTAAAGTAGAAAGACTTGATTGTTTACGTGTTTGTTTATATTTAATAAGCTCCAAAAATACTAAACCGATTATAAAAACGTAATTTTACTATTAGAAGTAGACATTGTCGCGAATGAACAAAGGCTACGTTATGTTTAAAAAAATAGAAATTTGTCCTCCCGTGCGAAGTCCGGACGGGCTAAGGATAAGAAATAAATTACTACTACTACTACTAATAAAAAAAATGCGTAAAATAAAATCTGTAATAAAAGCGATCCTTTTATAAAAGCTTCTATTTTAACATAAGCTGTAACAACAAAACCCGCTCAAGTCTTATCTAATACAAATTCAATTTCTAATGAACCTGTGTGCTCGGACCTAACTGACTTAAAACGCGACGGAACCCATTACGGTCCGAAATTCAACAACGCCCCGTTATCGTTTAGTGTTCAAACCACCAATCTAGGCGTTAGTGCTTTGTAATTAATTTATTTAGTCTGCGTTATTGTAAGCTAACAGCTCCCGTAGTTTATTTTTAATCGACCCTAAAAAATAGGAGATTTGCAATTCGATATGTTCGATTAATTTTTTATGTTTTTAACGCGATTACCCAAACAATGTAAAATCGATTGTGATGATTATGTTTTAAATATATAGGTTACGATTTCGATTTTGATGTGGTCTAACAATAACTTTATCATGATCTAGAAAGTGTTTTTGAATTATACTTTACATTGCACAAAATTTAGTCATCATTATTGATGTTGTCGTCAACATGAATAGATGAGCTCGAAAATCACCTGTGGGCAATACCGTCGTGGGCCTGTGTCTAGGGCCTATATTCATAGGGCCCCGAAGGATCGACCATTTCATCACATTTAACCTCAATATATTTTGGTTGGGTGCATTACGTTTTTCTTGTTGCCCTAATTCGGGAGCGCTCAGTTCCGCAGCTTAAGAAAGACTAAGTAATTCAATAATTATGCATATAGAAAGTGATATTCTTTAGAAAATTGAGTTTTAGCATTTAATAGAAGATTTTACTCTACAGAAATCTCAAAAAAATATTAGCGTAATCATAAAAAATAACAGCAGCATACTAATATTATTAATGACATACTGTAATACAATAATGTAATTATCACCAAAAAATCATAGTAAAAAAAATTAAAATTTGATTTCTTTATTTATTCGGTATGTATTAGAATCGTTGACTAACACCCATAACACAAGCATATAATTTGCTTACTTTGGGGTTAGATTCAATTTGTGTGATTTGTCCCGGGATATTTATTATTTATTTATATTCCAAAAGAGCCCCAAGGTTTTGCGCGCAAAGGCCTCAATATAATCTAAGACGGCCCATCCTGTGGGATGTTCATTAAACGTTGTATGGCACCTCTCGGAATCATTATAAAAGTAAAAGTAAAGTATCTTCACGCCCATATCCCCGAAGAGGTAGGCAGAGGTACAACCAAGGCACCCACGACTAGCCGAAGACACTAAGTCCCACAATGTGATAGGTGGCAAGCCTATCGCCAACCGGGCACATTTCCAATCCCGACCAACATTTTTTTATTAGAAAATTGGAAAAATCCAATTTTCTTTGTGTTGGCCGACCCGGGATTCGAACCCGGGACCTCATGCAGTCAAGTCCAACACCCGGACCGCTAGACCACAGAGGCGATCATCATTATGTCAGAAAATAGAACTATCAAAACTAAAATTTATGGACAGCGCTCTTTTAGCCTGGTTTATTTGAAACTTACCCATTCAACCTAGGATCGTCTCTTACGAGATGCCGGGAAGAGGGACAGATAGTCTTTTTAACACAGAAGATACGTACCAACATCCAGTGTTGGGCGTAATTAATTACTTTTGTAATTTGATTACTAATTCAAGGTAAAGTAATTTAAAAAAATTCAATGCTAAACAGATATCCTGAGATTAAGGAAGTTTATATTAAGTATAATACGTTAATGCCTTCATCAGGCCCTGTTGAGAGATACTCAAATGCTACAATAATCAATTTACCAAAACCTCACAAACTTTCTGTTCAAATGTTTGAACAAAGAGTAGTGTATTGAGTAATTGCAATTAACAATTACAACTACTAATTGTATTTGTTAATTAAATTTTTTTTCAACAATTTCAAGTTATTTGTAATTAAAGTCGCCAATTACAGTTTGTAATTACTATTATTAATTTGTAGTTAATTAAATTTTGCCTACCTCTCCCAACAGCCATGTATGGATTAATAGTGGATTATCTAAAACCAGAAAGATTTGAAGATTGTTTATATATTCAATTAGTTTGTGTATATGACACTAAATAGGTAGGTACATCAAATAAAGAACATGGCGGATTTCGGTATTAAGAAGTTTGTATTATTAAAATAGAGTATGCACTGATTCATTTAATAAAATCAGACACAGAGTATTAGAACTGTTAATATAAAAATATCATGATCACACAAATCTATCCATCCAGATAATGTAAGATCTGACGTGTGTATTATTTATATGATACGAAATATATAACGGAATACACATAACAAAATACATATATATATATATATAACTATTTACACCCTGGGCACAAGATAGCGACGCAACTTTCATCTATGGTGTTGCCATAATGTTCAGCAAGGACTTACTTCTTGAGTTCCCGGGTTCGGTCCCCCAGTCGGGCAAGAATATAGAAATAGGAAATGTGTATTTTCAATTTCCTAATAAAAATAATGTTGCCCTGGATCGAATATATGCCCGATTGACGATAGGCTTGACTTAGTAGTAGACTTAGTGTCTTCGGTTAATCGTGGATGCCCTGGTTGTGCCTCAGCCTACCTATTCAGTTATATGAGCGTAAATCTAAAAAAACGTTGACTTACACGCGGTGAAATTAGTTCTGCTTTTGACAATTTTTTTATCTTCTGTCGAAACTTCTATTCAAAATAGCTAATTAGAGATGAGTATAGGTATATACATTACAAGCATCGTGGTTAATACCGGTTTTTTTTTAATGTGATGTTCTATTAAGGAACATCGTCAGTATCCTGTGACATGGGTGGTCACAGCCTTTGTTATTCTATATTTATTATTTTTGCAGGTGGTCTTATATTTATTTGGTAATCGCCTTTTATTTGAGTAGCGTCTTCCGTAAGCAGCTTTTTTTCTTCTATTAATATTTGTTTTGTAATTTCTAAAATTTTGAATAATTGAAATAATTGAATAATATACTGTTTTTCTGTAATCTTTTAGTTTTAGTACGGGGGTTTGTTTTGTAAATTTGCTTTGTTTACATTTCAATATGGTGCTTAATTATATAAAAGTATATAATATCGAGCATATATGCTATGTACTATTATTTATTAATGTTTGTTTATTAATTCTAGCTATTGTGTTTGGTTTGATTTTATATGCTACAGATTAAGCCAATTTCAAACGAAGTTGGTCCCAATTTGCTATATTTGCAGTAGTGTATGCCAGAGCATTCTCCAAATATTATTTATTGTTTTGAATGCCGTCCCTCAGCAGGAATGTACCTGTTGGCTAGGGCAATCCTAACAATATGCTATGGTTGCCCTTGCCAACATCTCCCATTTCCGCCTAATGGAACAGTCATATGATGTTGTCTAGCTTTGCATTGGAACAGTTGCAAAACCATGTTGGTTATCTGCTCCCCGCACTTTGATCTGAGGTGAGGCCCTCCACTGTGACTGCACTTTGGTACAGTCTCCATGCAGAGCTTTCTGCTATGCCCGTACCCCAGATACATAGAGCATTGGATCAGCGGTGACTGATCCTCTACTTTTATGCGCTGGAGATCGATGTGCAGATAACCCACCTCAGTCATACGCTGTGTGGCAGCGTTTGGTGGATACTCTGGCCACATGACTAACTTGAGGGTTTCTGGTTTTTTATGAAGAGTATACATACAGATCTTTCTTCTTCCTCTAAATTCTCGAAAATGTTTTTATTTTGATTTTTTAATGCCAGTTGTGTTTCCTCGTCTGTATTGTCGGAAAGTATTTTTTTTAGAATAACTACAGGCTTTTTGTTTACTGCATCCTCTATTGCTAATCTTTCTCCTACAGTTTTTAATTTTTCTTTAATTTGTTTCCTTCCCTCCTCCATTTTGCAACTAGCAGTAATCTTCCTATCCTTGGCTTTTCTTACCGGTTAATACCGGTTACATTTTTTTTTGCTATTACTCTCCCGAAATGATATCACCACCTTAAGTACCTATTCCTGCAGTCACGTCAGCGCACGCCACGTGTGCACTTTTGTGCTCTGATTTGTAGAACACGTTATGTAGGAGATTTTATATTGCAGTCTCAGGTTGCAAACACTTTATCTTTGATTTACAGGAGACGCCTATAAGTGTTTTCTTCCAGTAGTAGAAAAAAATTAGACTGTCCAGACTTTTTTACGATAATAGCCAGATTATTTAAAAGCACTCGCTATGTCTCGCAAAGAACGATCCCATAAGTTAGGTGAAATTTCATCAATATAAAGAAACTAGATATGTCAGCATGAACAAAAAGTGTTCGTGCTTAATTTTGTTTGTTTGTTCCCTCATCTCGGAAAAAGTACTTCTTTTTTCAATCAAGCTTTTGCAACTATTTCTAAACAGTCAATTTGAAATTTAACACACATGACTTTGTAAAGAAATACCCAATTGAAATATATGTGTACAATTTCAATCAGCTCGTAAGAGGCTTTGTTTTCGTCATTAATATATTTAAGTTTTACAGTGGCTTATTTAGGTACTTTCGTATTTATCCCTACTACAATAAAGTCCGCGTTCGTTACTGTCATGTTTCAATTTAAAGGAGAAGTAAGGAAAACTTACCCATTTTTTTATGATATTGGAAGGAAACGGATTTCCTGATGGTGAGAAATTCACGCCGCCTAGAGACACCAAAGGTGGTAATGGTGCGTTGCCAACCTGAGGCCGGGATATTAGGCCTCGAGCAAAAGTAAGTTTACCGGCTACCTTACCCTCCGAACCGGAACACTTCATGACGTTATATATAAGACGGTGGTACTAAACCGGGTGAGTCGCTGCGAAACTCTACCACTTACTCTACGTAAGAAGTTTTACATTCCAGCTTCAGGTAAATGACTCACCATATGTCTTTGATGTCAATAGCCAACATGTATTTCCGTAGTCTTAATTTTCATCTGCTTCTATAAAAAACCAGTAAAATGTTCCATTAAATTTATATCCATGTAGCACCCGACACTTAATGTATGTCTGAATAAAATTCGTCCCAAAACCCTTGTGAAGCTTAACATCAAACGTATTATAAATTCATATGCTTTTGTCCCTTTTGTCCCATAAACAATACCATAACTAGTAAAATATTAGACTATCACAAACCTTAACGAAATAATAAGCTGTTGTGCTAAGCAATAACAGGTTTAATATGTAACCTCTGGGATATGGACCAATTTATATGAACTAGTGTTCGCCCATTGGTCAAAATTCGACCATAATAAATTTTAATATCTTGTTCATAAGAACGCCATCTTCATTTTCCAAGACCAACTACTTTGTTTCCAAACTTTATAGTGCGCCATCTGTGATCTTTTATCGTAATCATCAATATATTTGTTGGTGTGTGTCAAATGGATGGTAGTAGTCTCCTACACATAAACTATAAGTGTGCCAAATTCTATGCTCCTGCGTCCGTGCAGTTTTCGTAAATAGGGGTCCAAACTTTTGGCATCAAAAAATCTATGTATGTTTACAAAAAAATGTGATGTTCACGATATCAATACGAGGAACAAAAATAAACTAGCCGTATACAAAACTCGTCTCCATAAAATTAGTAAATCCTTTTTAGGTCAATGTATATGTACCTTCAAATAAGTTTATAAAATGTATAAAAGCAAAATTATGTCAAAAAGGCTATTATATGGTCTCAGAGTATTTGAAAGATGAATATGCTTGGGGATAGAGGTTTCAATCTCCCACTACAATTTGTAATGTGATTTATTGCACCTTTTATTTAAGTTAAAGTAAAATTGTAATTTATATTTTTAATCTAGTTTTTATTGTAATTATTATTATTGAAAAAAAACAAACCGCTGAGTTTCTTTCGCCGGATCTTCTCAGTGTGTGGCCGCGTTCCGATCCGGTGGTAGTTTAAAAAAATATCGACGCGCACAAATACCACTTGTATGGTTCAAGTGAATAAAGATTTTTCTGATTCTGATTCTGATTCTATATTATCAGTTCATAGCCAATGTCACACAATGGTTCACGCAAAATTTAATGACTTTAAAATTGTAGAAGTGAAAGTTTTTTTAATTAAATAACATTTCTTTATGAAAGATCAAAATGATGAATTTAAAAGATAAACCAACTGTCATTCAATGTCATTCATCAATCACTAATTACCTTTGAATGTACGTTGTCAATCAATATAGTGATATATACTTCATGCAAACGTTAGTCACCTCCTTATACGCCAGGTTATCTGACGACAAACCGCGTATAATGAGTAGTGAATCCAAGGCATATTTAGAAACAATTTTCCGAAAACCATCACATATCAAAGTCAGCACGGACCTAATGTAGGTTTGTATTTTCAACAAAATGTAGCCTTTTCCCGTCCACAGCTAATCATAGGAAATTAAACACAATAGTAATCGAAGCGTCAGCAATAACAAACAGAGGACAAATGATATTTTATGCGGTCATGCATATGCCATCAACCAAAATACTATCCCTTGTTAATACTTTTGACATGCTGATGTTTTGATGACACAGACCAATCATGAGTCGTCCCAAATCGTTTACTAATAATTTTCAATCTATGCATTAAATCGAACGTATATTTAGTTAAGACCATATACATCGTATATGAGTATTACGTTCTGAATTTTGAGTGCTGTGATTTGTGGTCCATATAATCTGTACGAGTGACGCCTTAGAATATTATACACACATAACCCAAGCGCACTAAAACTGCAAAAAACTATGTCATGCTTTGCAACAAAGCTACCCTGATATATTCCAATTTTATATCATTTGACCTTTGACCGCCTCGTTGGTCGAGTAGCTAGCGTACACGCCTAGCTACATCGACCAACCCCGAAGTTCAAGTTATATTCCCAAAGGGTGATGAACATTTAGAAATTAGATATCTGCATTTTCGAGTCTGGTTGTTTGTTAAATTTACTGTGGTATCTATTTAAAAATTTCTATGTAATAGAATCTTTGACTAATACCCATAACACAAGCACATAATTTGCTTATTTTAGGGCTAGATACAATTTATGTAACTGGTCCAGGAATATTTATTTATTTATTATTTTGAACGCTTATTTTCTTTCTTTCTGAAATACTGTACTTCCCATATTTATATTAAACTTTTGTTTCCCGAGCTCTGACTTTATTAGTGGTCTAGTCACGGTGGAGTGCGGTGGGAAGATTCGTTAGCCTTATCACATTCTGTGTCACTTGGAAGATTTCTCACCACAACAGTTTCATGGGTTCCACGAAAACAGGAAAATAAAATCTACATCTGTTATAATGAATTTCCGCAAAGTAACGCTTGATTCAATAAAATAAAATATTATCCCTCCAACTGGTATACAGTTCATATACAAATGTACAGGTTCTAGAATACTAAGTAATTCACATTTAAATTGGCTCTACTGTGGACGATTCTCTGATTTCTCTGCAACAGACCCGCCTGAAACTCATACTTTAAAACTGAGAGAGATTGATGTCCTAATGCTTCTTATAGTGTTCGAGTAGAAAATAACATTATTAGATAATATTATCAATTATTTAAGTTAGAATAAAAAATAATTGAATAACTCTATAATTCATTGTGCACAAAAGTATTCAAAAAATACACAAAAAATGAAACTAAAAAACTAAGTGATATACAAAGGCGGCTTTACTGCCATAACAGCGATATCTTCGAGGTAACCATAACATGATTCACATATCTATAATTTAACAAATCTCTATATAGAAACGCGCTTTGTAGGTTGGTCTATTTATTATTTCTTTTACTTGAAAATATATTCGGGCATGCTAGGTTAAAGTACGGTGGGCTTGTGGCATGCGCAAAATCAATTTAAATGATCATAGCAAACTTCTACAAACACTTTGTTATTAAATGTTAGTAAAACGTAAAGATTTTTTAGGGTTCCGTTCCAAAGGGTAAAAACGGAACTCTATTACTAAGCCTCCGCTGTCTGTCTATCTCCAGGCTGTAGCTCATAAACCATGATAGCTAGAAATCTTATTTCTTTACAAATGATATATTGGTGTGGTGGTAGCTCGAGCGCGAGACGGTTGCTAAGCAACGGCAATGCGGGTAGCGGGGAAGGTAACATCATGGAGCGAGCCATAGCTGCGTGTATACGTGTCGTCATCAATGTATATCAAAAACCTACCTATTAGGTTGCAATTTACTACTTGTTGATAATAAGGAACCCTTCGTGCGCGAGTCCGACTCGCACTTGGCCGGGTTTTTTCCTCTTGTTACCAGTCTTTAGTATATTCTACATAAAAATAATTCCTGTCTATGATCGTCAAATTAATTTCAGGTTGCGTCAGATTTATTTGCTAAAGGTTGAAGAACTACCAAAAATATAAACATACGTAAGAGGTTAAAGATCTCCGCCTTAGGCAACGCACCGTTATTATCAACAATCTTTGTTTGTATTTTTATCGTCGGAAAATTCTTTCGTTTGTTTACTTTTCCATAAAATATAAAACATTATTTTTGTGCCCTGAACTACTTCGAATTATAAATATTTTGTAGGAAGAATGTAATAATTACTTATTTTTGGAAATGTTTAGATCTCTACTACCCCGAGGAGGCTAATGATAGATTTATATTATGTGATAAAGAATTAAGGTAAAAAGGGATATTAAAGACAGCTTACAGTGGGAACAATGAGTGGGCGAGATACAGGATACAAACTCCGACACAGAGGACATCGGTCAGTCTAATAATATAACTAAGTTATAAATAAACAAAAACTAAATATATCTAAAACAAATACCTAATCTGTTTTTTTTTGCTGTTTACTTTATAATGTAAAAACTCTGCTTGTTTTCCCAAGAGTCCGTGGAATGAAAAAGGCTGGAAAACGCTGGTCTAATATTTCAGTGCTGCAAATACAACTAAAAACTTAAGAAACCAAAATTTCTAAATTACAACACATGTAACAGTCTCATTGTTAAGTCCACGAGCCTGCACACTATAAATTGACAGCTGTCACCGTCCTGAGACGGGTGTTTAAGGACTATTTTTTTATTAATTACCACCAAGCCTATAATGATAGAATGCCAACATTTTTATGATAGAGTTCAACGAATAAGCAGACGGCTCTCCTGATGGTAAGAAATAGCCCTGGCCTATAGACACCACAGATGTTACAGGTGCTTCGCTGTCCTAAGGTCGAGATGGAAGGCCTATTATGCAAGTTTATAGGCTATGCTATCCTTCAGGCTGGAACATAAAAGAGCCATTGCCACAGGAAAATACTCAATTTAAAAAAATATATCTTCACGCCCATATCCCCGAACAAGTAGGCAGAGGCACAACCAGGGTACCCATGACTAGCCGAAGATAAAGTCCCAAAATGTGATAGGTAGCAAGCCTATCGCCAACGGCGCACATATCCCATCCCGCGCAACGTTATTTTTATTACAAAATTGAAAATATTAATTTTCTAATTTTTTGGTGCCCTACCTGGGGATCGAACCTGGGACCTCAAGAATTTAAGTCCGACGCCGGACCGCTATACCACAGAGATTGCTATCACTTTTACTGAATTTGAATTATTCTAATGATAAGGCACATGCAACATTACGTATTACTGTAGGCGCAACTTGCAACTTATCAATATGTATTGAAAGCTAGTTTCAATTTCAATTTATAGTCAGTTCTCGTCCCGTTTTATATTTAGGATGCGAACTGCTGAATTTTTAAACCGCGCACTCGCTGTAAGGGAATTCCAGATGGCGAAAATTTTTCGCATATCATTTTATTTTTCACTATTCCTTGGTACAGGAAATAAAAAAATACGTAGAGGAATCTTATATTTTACAATTCTGAAAGGACAATTCTCGTTGGAATAAAGAGTTCCGTTCTTAGAAATATTAAAGGGAAAAATGTTCATTAAACTTTCATTCAGATGTTTGTACCTTTCGTTATAAATGGACATTTAATACTGGAGAAGTTTTTTTCAAAAGGCTAGCCTTTTCTATAGACGAGACTGAACTTGTTTGGAAAATTTCTCGACTAAGCTATTTTTAGGGAGTGGTGAATCTGATCTATCTATAGGATTTTTATTTTCTTTTAAGTGGTAAGTAAATATATCCAAATCTGTAAGTACAGAAATTTTAATTGTACTTATACGTAAAAAGATATAATTTTACTTCAAGTACATTGCGGAATAGGCAGAGAATGTAGAATAGTAGTTTCCATCATATTCATAACTCCTTTTCTACAATTTGTATAAAACGTACCCCATAAACGAACATCAACCCTGTTTAATTAACAGGTCTCCCTACATCTCCTCACATTCACGTTGAATATAGAGAGAGTAAGAGAGTATCTTCACTCCCATATCCCCGAAGAGGTCGGCAGAGGCACCCACGACTAGCCGAAGATACTAAGTCCCACAATGTGATAGGTGGCAAGCCTATCGCCAACTCGCCATTTTAATTTTAATTTATTTCCAATAAAATGTTTTCGGATGTAAACTACAATGTAATTGTAGCCATTTGATATAGGATTTTATATTATAAAAGATGTTTCGTGGGTGTGCCTTTATTTTTAAAGTTTCGCATACCCAATTATTGACAGGTTTGTGCAAAAATATTCAGGAATGGAGAGCAAAATTCTAAAATACCGATAATTATTTAAATCCGTTGTAGTTACAAACTAAACGCATTGCCGTGAAACTGTATCGTGGACATGACATGGTCGATTTGAGGCTGTATTTGCTTAGTTATTTAGCATTTAGTGCTAAATACGGCGATGGACATAATACGAAATCTACATAATTAGAACGGCAAATTGGTGGGACTATGCAAACAGCGAGTTGGTTTATTAATTATACCGCGGATTCCTAATTAAGCAGCTAGTGCTATTTAAAACTTGTGCAGGTTGCACGATGTTATGCCACTATGAAATTGTTATTCGCGACTCTTAATTTCATTTATATCGATTTAGCAAAATCAACCGACAAAAATAGCCTTACAATAATATCAAAAATATTATTTTCACCCATATCCCCGAAGAGATACACAGTAGTAGGAGGTATATTTTTATGTACCTCCTACTACTCCTACAATAATTTGTGAAATAATGAACAAAACTTAGTACTGATGCGATTGTTGCTGTTAAAGTATTGGCAATAAGTCATAAAACACTTTATACCTAATATTTACATATGGTATATATAGATTTATTTTATATAAGGCATTTTTAATTTAGTGCACGAAATTTATTACATAGAATATCCAGCATAATTAACTCAGAATAAAAAAAAATATCAGGCTCATACTAAACAAATTATAGCCCCTTTCATAGTCCGCAAAAGTCCCTTTCATAGTCCGCAAAAGTTCAGTTGACCCGCAGGATGCAGGATGAATGTGTTGCTAACCTCGCGGTTTTTACCATTAACTTTAATTACCGGGGTAAATTTAATTACCGGGCTTTGGGGGCCGAGCAGAGTGCTCAGCCCGAGCGTCATTATTTCCTGTTCCCTACAACGTCAGCAATAAGGGCTGTCTCCCGGGAGGCCGTACCTCGACTTGGTGATGCTTTCTGGTTACTGGGTGGACTTATGGAGGAATATTGGCAGCTCATCGCTCGGCGTTAAGCGCCGGGCGCAAGAGAGGTCTTCGTCACCGAGATCGGTGGCGACGGTGTAGTGTAGTGTCCTGTGAGTTAGTGTTGTTTGGATTGGGAGGGAGGCTTGAGTTTGCCGCGGTCATTGGATTCGGCAGCTAGAAGTGCTAACTTTTTAGCGACAGTAACTATGTTTTAAATTGTCTTATTTTATTTATGACTTTTTATTATATTCTAAGTTTTAAGTATCTATTTCGAGTCGCTAGCTGAAATATTGTTAACTTACTCGAGAAGAACTTGCATATTTTTCATTTCAACTCGGCAGGCTAGTCGACTTCGTTAAATAGTCATAAACCAGTGACGTCAGCTAGCATTAAATCTATCATTAAGTCATCATTTTGTTCCCCCGTGTTAGTTCGAGCATGCTGAGTAGAACAGACCATCTGTCAGCCTGCGAAGCAGCTTGTAAAAGGCAAGCACTAGTGTAATTATAGAGCATCACTATAAAGGCCACTGGTGGTACATTGCAGTGCCCGGGTAGGGATCCACCGCCTTAGCTGTTCCTGCAGCCATAATGCTACTTCTTGCACAAAAGACCTAACATCCCGGCCACAGGACGGCGATGGTACCAACAACATCTACGGTGTCTATTGGCCACGGCTAGCTCATACAATGAGGAGATCCGTATGCTGATAGGATGATCTCTCACATAAAAAATAAAAAACATAAAAAATGTATATATAACGTCGACTTAATGACTGATTAAAAGGTAATTAACGTCTTATGTCTCTGAGTGCGGTCCTACATCTTTGTCTAAGACTGAAGCAAAATTTCTAACCTATGTTAGTACCTAGACATGAAATAAAATGAAATTTATTTATTTGCGGAATTTTTTTGTTTGTGGTGTGCACATTGTGGTGTGCAAATATCTAACTTAATTAAATATATTGTATTTTTTTATTTTTGTCATTAATATATTTTTACATATAAATTTGTTTAAATATATTTACTACTAGGTTAGCACTAGTAAATTAAAGCAAAAATTTTAAAGATCGAGTTTTACCCTATCTATGGTAGATAGGGTAAAACACTACCACCGTTTTCAAACCTAGCTAGACAGGAGAAGAAACGGCGAAACAAACTCCTCGGCAACCAAGACATTTCATATTTATATTTGTTAATATTTATATATGTATATTATCAATGAATCCTTTCCGCAAGTAACGCATTTACGCTATAATACGTTTTATCTAAAAGCCAATCGAAAAGCTATTTTCGAAATTTTTTAGAGGCAATTATTTGAAATTTATACACGAATGGACATGCAATATATATTATTTTTATAGATATCAAGTCTTTGGCAAGGCACATGTAACTTTTCACTATTTCTAAAATGTAAATTCCCTAACGCTTCAGCATTTGTTTGAAACAAATGATGGTATTTTTTAACAAATAGACATATTGCCAAAATATATAAACAAGGTAAAAGTAAAATGTTGAGTGACTTAAAAAGTGGTTTGCATGAATTTGCCTGATTAACATTACATATCGCTCTTATACACTTCTTTTAAACTCGAAAGAATCTAATTAAATCTACATAATTTCCTCAAATGGGGATGCCATATTGCAAAACAGAGGAAACATATCCATAATAAGCTAATAAAGATTCTTTAAAGCCTGTCACTTCTCAAATTCTTCTTAAAACATAAACAAACCTATCAATTCTGTTACAAAGAAACTCAATATGCATTTTCCAGCTATTTATCATCTCTTATTATATCTAAATTTATCAATTTTCATTCCTAGGAATTTTTATGTCATTTTAATAACTTAAGTATGTTTCGAATTACGAATAAAAGTTCCTAATATTATACAATTTGTTTTATTTAACTCCTTTAGTCAAAGCAAAAGTAATTTAATTTTTTATTAATATTTAAGTACTGCTTTTCTATTTTATTTTATATTTACTCATTGTTGATAGAATTGCTTAGAATGAGATTTCTTACCGAAAAATTCCGATTTATTTTTGCCCACACGTAACTGCTCGTTTAATATTTTTTACCGCCAATTTAATTATTTTTCTACTTAATTATATATTCACTGATCCAGTTCATTATTTTTAATTACTCATTTTTGTATGCTTTACTGCTTAGTTTTAGCCGCTGAATTAGTTATTAAACATACTATTTATAATGTTTAACTAACTAAAACTATTAATTTACGCCTCTTTAAATCAGTGTCGATATAAAATACTCGCCGAAACCAATATTTCTAATGGTGCGTATGGGTTGAAGCTGGGACATTAAAGCTGTTACATAAGTTTACCGACTACCGTAGCCTATGACTGAAACACAAAAACCGCTTGAGGAGCAGATTCGGGAAACTGTACGACACCCTATGCCAGTAAAACGGAATCTGTAACTGTAAAACAGAAGCGTCTAGAGGATTCTGAAATTTTAGAAAAAATCTAGCATTCAGTATCAGCTGTTTGAGATAAATGCCCTGAATACCAAGAGTGCAGTATTGTTTGTACACTGCATTGTCTAGGGATGCCCCAGTTCAAA
Source organism: Calephelis virginiensis (assembly GCA_002245475.1). Lineage (NCBI taxonomy): Eukaryota > Metazoa > Arthropoda > Insecta > Lepidoptera > Riodinidae > Calephelis > Calephelis virginiensis. Next base: position 765,715 of record NJDC01002735.1, on the reverse strand, counting down.
AGTTTGTCCATAATTATTATATCGATTTTTTTTTAAATTATCGATTTATACTGTGAACGTATTATTTGTGAGCAAACCAGTTTAAGCTTGAATGCCTGCGGTAAATCTAGCATATTGACAGGAACCGTTTTTTTCAAAACACAATTGTAAAATCTACCGAAAAATAAACCCACAATCAACCGACCGATGAACCGACAGAGCATGCACTTTCTGATTTTTATACCGATACTTTCAATCCCACTCCTTCTCTGATCTTACTATTGCGGATACCCGACCGCATCCCACATGACTCCAAAGATTTTGCAGAGGATTTATTCACATTTCGACGGCATTTGTCCTACTTTTATGGTTTTTTGTTACATACCTAACTCTAGCTTCCATAAATTGACGTAGGTATGAGCACCGAACTAAGCAAAGTGAGACGAATATTCTGATTTAAAACTTTGCTTTGCAGTTACTTGCACAACACTCTATTCAATATATTCCCAGCATGTACCCTCCTTACTACATCGGCGATGTACTAGTACACTCACTGTCTAACTCTGAGTGTGCTAGCACACCTTTGCCTATTTCTTCAGGGATAAAAGACGTTAAGCTACTAGTAATACTAATAAGAGTCTTATAATTTGCTTAATTTGACGTTAGATTTACATGCCTTTTTCATTTCACAAACATTTTTCTTTTGGTGTCCAAATTTATGAACCACCAAAACTATCGTTGTGCCATATTGTATAAAATAAATCATTTTAATGTTCCATACCTGATACCCTTTAGTAAACATATTTTCATATTTTAAGTAGTACAAACAGGTGTAACGTAACCCTAGAAAATTTTATAAATTTATCCAAACAAATAGATGATGCTGTACTTTTGGGCTCTACACCATCTGAGCTGCAAACACTCGCCACAGTTATGGAAGGAGATTGTAAAGAAAGGGGCTTACATTTGAATGCGATGAAAACCAAAATAATGGTGTTTGAAAGAGACGTAGCCAGAACGGATGTAAGAGTTT
>NJDC01002735.1:716781-753419 GCA_002245475.1 Calephelis virginiensis | reverse complement strand
GCCGTAAATTTTAAAGTATGAGCCATTAGTCACCTCCCAGTTCTTTCATCAGGTCCTCGTGGACAAGTCCTCGTCATCAGAAAACCTGAACAGATCTAGTTAAGGTGAATTGAATAGGTCCGACCTCGGCGAGTTTACCAGAAACACCCATAGTGCGCCTTAAATCTATTCCGATGCTTACGAATGAGCTGCGAATATGCTGATGACCTTGAAGACTTCAGCATATCCCTATAAACTGCTGCTAAAAAGAACACCAGCTTAAAAAAATGCATCTAAATCTCTCCATCTGCTGAAGAGTCTCTCGAGACGATGCTACACTCGTTTTCCGTAAATTTAATTCAAATTTTGATTTGTTTCAAAGAAATTTTTCATCAAGGTTACCTTGTGGCCGGCGTGGTTGGTGCGTGATTACAGCCGTCTGGAAGATGCTAAAGTTATTTTTGAAATAATAATACAAAAACCAACATACAAATGTTGAAAAATTTAACCCAATTAATTTCAAATCTAGTCACGCTCTACCGCAGTGCATAATGATAAAGCATACTAACATAATTAATTGCATAATTAATAAAACTCTACCGTGAAATTAATTATAAGATATTATCAATGACGTCCTTAGATTTATAATTCAGGTTAACTTCAAAATAGCTTAACGGTTTTATATACATGTGGCGTGTATTATTAGTTTTGCCTAATTTAATCCCACACACAAAGGCTTTATGGCCCGATCAAAGGCTTATGCTATGTCCAAAATACTTGACAACCTCTGATGCTTTCAACTGTTCCGGCAATCGTTGTGTGTTATTATAACGACCTATAAAATAAATAACACATATCAGCTGGTGTTCTTTCGGATATCACTGCAGCTGGCATATTTATTTAATTTTGAAGAAAAGGGAGATTATGGGTGTGAGACGGTAATTAGACGGATCTGAATAGTCATCATTTTAAGGATGGGGTTCACCAAAGCAGTCTTCTATTGTCTAAGATTACATTACAATATAAATCAAATACTATTATAATTATTTTAAAATAAATGACGTAAAATATGATTGATAGTTTTGTAGCGATATGTGCCACTTACCTTCTACCACCATATTTACCTTTATAAATCCGTACCTTCCATTACATTAATTACCAACCTAAAACCTTTAACGTTACCTGGAGGAACAAATAAAACACAAGGATACACTTTATTATCAAGAAGAGGTAAATAAAATGCAGTGACGATCAGCCGCCATTATCCTGAAAAGGACAACCGTTTCTCGTACGAAACCACATCAAGTTTGAAGCACTGGAAGCCTGCCTATCAAGATCACACTGACCGCCCTGAAAAAGACGTGGTTACCAACAAGGGATAGGCATATACAGCTCCACATCTCTTCATATAACCAGACTTACCGTAAGAGTAACGACGCTCCGCTCACTGAAGATGTCGACCGACGCAGACGGCTCGCTGGCGCAGACTGGAGTCTCGCCCGCAGAAACGCTTTTATTTAACAGGACCGTTCTCGCCGTAGTCACTAGGCAAATGATATTGCATGTATATTCTGTCGGTAGATGTTAATATTTTTATATTTTTTTATGTTATTGTTTACATTTTTTTATGTGATTTTAAATGTATATAAACAGATGTAATTTTGTACCTTCCGTCTGAGCAACTAGTCAAGTAGCAGCATCACGACAACAGCCACACACAACGACGGCTACAGTTTGATTAGGTACCTACTTTCTTCACTACTTTATTTTGAATAAATGACATATTGGCAAAGGGATGAGGACCATTAGTAAAATAAAGTAGTAATTTAAAAAAAATTTGCTTGGGATTGGATATGTGCCCTGTTGGCAATAGGCTTCCCACCAATCACATTGCGAAATCTAGTGTCTTCGGCTAGTAGTGGGTGCCCGGCTTGTGCCTCTGCCCTCCTTTTCAAGGATATGAGCGTGAAGATACTACTATTTTTAAGTAATTTGATGACGGTTAGATAATTTATAGTGAAAATCAGTAAAAAAGAAACTGTGTTAGAATACCGTAATAATACGCCTAAATTAATTACGTTCATTGTGGTGTTTCGGTTTGAGAGATAAAACATTTGGTGATACCATATCAATAGCATTGCAAACTGCGGTCTAACTTCTCGTTTTGACAGTGATTGTGGCGAAAATTTAAGAAACAACTTCAGTAACATAATCTACCAATGAAAAGTATTCAGCACAGGCAGAACATACTTTTTAGCATTTTAAGAATGTTTGTCTGTGTATCATGACCGTGGCTTACGCCGAATCTACTGAATCTGTCGTTTTAAAATTTTGTTAGTAGGTACTACATGTTCCGAGAAAGGAACCTTTCTCGGAAACTACAATACTTTTTATCCCGCTCAATAACGGTGTTCCCGTTTAAAGTTAAATTTTATTTCATAAATTTTATTTACAAATGACTGACATCATAACACTCATTGTAAAGGGATCAAATAACTTGAAATCCATAATGTAGAGAAACGTTTGGAACATACAGGTCATCTTGATTATTAAGGACTATATATCCCTCTATAGAGTAGACAGAGGGTATCAAACGTCAGGTAACCGGGTCGACTAGTTAATAATTGTATTATAAAGAGATTGTTTAGATTGAACCAGTGTACAACTTTTGAAATAGTATCGTCTGTTTTGTCATACTTACCCAGTTGTCTTTTCACTTTAAATAACAGTGAAGTGTCATCCACTATTCCATGATTCCATGATTATCCCTTAATCCATTTATGTATATGAGAAATAAAAATGGTCAAAGAATTGAGCCCTGAGATACACCCATAGTAAAACAGCACCACCTGTCGATTTCACACCAATAATCTCGACTTTCTGAATTCTCCCACTCAAATGAGAAATCAGAATATATAGTGACTTGATTTTAATTCCATAATGGCAAAGTTTCGTAAATCTTAATGCCTTGGAAAAATCACAGAATATATTGATTGCATCCTGAGAGTCCTCCAAGGTTTCATAAAAGGTATCTTCACGCTCATATCCCCGAAGAAGTAGGCAGAGGCATAACCAGGGCACCCACAACTAGACGGAGACACTAAGTCCCACAATGTGAAAGGTGGCAAGCCTATTGCCAACCGGGCACATACCCAGTCCCTAGCAACGTTTTATTTAATAGAAAAATGGAAAAACCCAATTTTCTTTTTGTTGCCCGACCCAGGTTTCGAACTCGGGACCTCAGGCAGTCAAGTCCAACAACTGAACCGCTAGACCACAGAGGCGCAAAAAAATTTTCTTTAACAATTCAACATCAGCATCGAATGTTGATCTACCCCTTGTAAAACTCAAATTGCCTATTATGAAATAAGCCCTTCTAGATTTGAATAGAGGCATAACCTTACTAAGTTTCATTAGGTCAGGACTACTAGCTGCCCGCCCTCGCTTCGCTTCGATTGTTCAAGAATAAAAATCCTACTAATATTATAAATGCGAAAGTTTGTGAGTATGTCCGGGGGAAGGGGGAATGCAGTAAGCGCGCATGTCTTTACTACTTTTTGATAACTCATTAGTTGTAAATTTTTTTCTGATAGTGTAAAAGGAATTTTTGATCTAAATTACACGCATAACGTATTCATTTTATTGTTTTAAGTAAACGCAAAAGAAACGGTTATTGTGGGTTATTCTTTAAAGATAGACATATATCACCACTTACTTTTTTTGAGATCTATGGAAGAGGAAAATCCCACCAAACAGTGTTTTGTTAAAACTCAAAAGGTTTTGGCAGCGTTTTCGAGGAAAGCTCCCGATCCGCTTATTTTTTGCCGACATATTGAACTAATATCTTTGTAATATCGTTGGTTTGTACAAAACATAAACTGACTTTACATTGAAACCTTCCTCAAAAATTGTTCTATCTATTGTTGAAAACCGAATGAAAATCCGTTCAGTACTTTTCGAGTAAATCGCGAACAGACAGACAGACAGACGCGGCGGGGGACTTTGTTTTATAATATGTATTGATTATTCTATTATAGCTATATTATATTTATTACTGAAGCAACGATTTATAGAGAATGGACCCATAAAAGTAAAGTTTTCTTCATTTTTAATGATTTAAAGGTTTTTATTATATCATTTTTATCAACAAACGAAAATTCAAAATTATTTTTGCACTCTGTTACATGATGCTTCAATTACGATTCTGCAATGCTTGGTTAAGAGTTATTTTAGGGAGTACTCGTGGGAGAGTTATAAAACTTTCATACGCAGACGAAACCGAGTGCAACAGTGAGTATTCTAATATGATGAAAAAACAGGCGCAATTAAAACTGTAAACGTCATAACTGTAAGTATATATACATTTGCTCTCAATTAAATAAATTAGATAACGACAGTTGATCCAGTAAGCAGTAAATATAAAATCAGTAAGTACTACATTTTTAAATATAAGTTAAATAAATACATTTCTGTAACACTCATTTACGTCAAAGCTGATATACTTAACAAGATGTATACGCGCAACTTCGTCAGCGTAGATTAGCATAGATTTTTATAGCAAGTGTCATTGCTCATTATGGTCTTTTTGGGGTTATTTTTGATAAAAGTAGCTGATATCTAAATTTGGGTTCTTAATCCTATTTTTTTGGGTGCATGCATCTATATACACCTAAAAGTTAAGAACATTATGACGTACGGTCAAAATTAAAGTGTTGTTTTTACTATTTTTCTAAATGTTGTTGTAAATCCATCTTTGATTTAGAAAAGCAGTCAAAAGTTCATCCACCTTCACCCTTGTTAGTAATGTAAGCATTCTTTTTAAATAAATTGCCAGTTCTTGATTTCGGATCTTCAAGTTTATCTCAACCGAACTTTGTTAAATCGTTATGACAGACAAATTTTCACGCCACTATATTAATATGCCTGGGATAGTTCAAATGTGGCTTTAAATATCCAATACTTTATGTTCAAATATTCCAGTGCAAACTCTGGTTTAGAGTAATCAAAGTTATCGAGACCACCTAAAATATTACATTTGCAAATTTTAAACTTCAAAAATTTCACTTGTTTTCATTTCGTTTTCTTTTTTTGTCCTTTTCCAAAAGAATTCCTGAGGTAAATGGAATAATAAAGTGGCCGAGTGTGAGTTGCAGTCACCTTGTTCATCGGTATCAGACATATTGTTTCGATAACAGCAATTCTAGGTTACAGATATATATTGAGATAAGCAAGTAATATTTGACTTAACGTCACGAAATTTTAAAAAAAAATTATAAAAAAAGGCGGGTTGCAGTCCGGGAGTGCCGGCAAAAGTGAAAACTTGAATATTAACGTTGTGCATTTTTGATATTTTGGAATGGTAAGGGAATAATTTTACACGAATTGCTTTAATCATCAGTATGAAAGTACTATCATTTATGCATAAATATTATTTTCATATCAATAACCTGCGTTTGGCTTGACAAAACTCGCTAAAGTAAGACCACGTGACAGCTAGGAGCGTCGCTATATTTTCTGTATAACAAACATTGCTCCTCTACACGTATAGCTTATTTTCAAGATGGAACAAAAAGAGCAATGTCTGCTGATATTATACGTATCTGCTATCATGTTGTCTTGTGAGAATGTAATGGTAATGTAATTGCGAATCCTATACTCTTCGGAAATATCTAAGACATAAAAAACAGCAATAAATCGACGTTTTATTTTAGATCTCGCGCCGTCTTACGATCTGACGTGAGTTTAGAATTTTTTACCAATTCTAAAAAAAATGCGCAATGCTGCTAAAGAAGTTTTCACTTCAAAAATATCTGTTTTTAAAAGTAATAAATTCTTCTCTTCCTTATTTGATTGTTAAGGTTTCTAAAACCTTTCTTTACGAAGACAATTGTTTCAAACTAAAAAAAATAAAGATCATGTTTTGGGGTTGCAAAAATTATATTTGCATTTATAGCATCTAGCAAAATATTACTTGTTACTCACAATCAAATCAATGGGGAGGAAGCCAGAAAGGTTTGCAACTATCGTGAGCTGTTGGCATTCAATACTCTCTGCCAACCCCGAAAGGGACTTGGCGTGAAGATATGTACGTACTCATAATACATCTCCCCATTTATGCTTGTTTACCCTTCAAGAGCAAATCGAACTTACACTTTAACGTTTTTATGACAAAAGATAGCGAAAAAGCACGCGCGTAAAAACTGCTGCCATTATAGAAACCATTATATATAGATGCCATTATAGATGTTACAGATGCGTTTTTGTTCTATAGCCAGGATGTTAAACCAATTTTGCAAGTGTACTGGCTACCCTTACCTCCGAACCGGAACTTGATATTTTCATTACGGCGGCAAGAATTGACAAGACGGTGGATTCCGTTGCAAGTTGCTGCACAGCACTCTTCTATCAATGATCTTGTTGGTAATAGCCCATGTTGTCTTCTGCTTGCGTGCCTCTTACGAGCAGCCACGTAAGATGTTAAATGGTCTATTCTACAAAGAGGACCTAGACCAACATAAGGATTTTTTTATAGATATTACTTTCAAGTGTTTTGTAAAGCATCACCCATCCAACTGCGGACATTTATTTTAATATATCATATTGTTCCAGCAAATATGAATATCATATTGTGCCTATCCATGCTGTCAATGGTGAAGATAGTAGTAGCATATACTGATGCAAAGGACATGAACGACAATGCCTTGATGACGGATCCCAAAGAAGTTAGGACGCTTCTCGACTGCTACTTAGACAACATACAGTGCCCACCACGATATATCCCCTATAGAAGTAAGTAGTTCTAGTAAAGGAATGGGTACGTTTTAGGTGTAAAACTCTGAATTTTTTGCTGATTTATTTCACAAAAAAGTAACAGTTAGATTGCGGACAACAGAAAACCTTTTTCCATAAATATTGGCTTGCATTAGAATGTACTTCTTTCATCTAATGTTATCATCGAGATGCCTCAGAAATAGCTTGCCAATGGTTATCTGATAATTTAGGTAACTGGGCTGTCTTACCAATGCAGTCAGGTAGTAGAATGGGGTACAGAATCGGATAGGTATCATAACTTGATCAATTCCTGTTCCATGTTAGAGGATCGAGTAACTAGAAAACATGCAGAAGTGGCCTTAGATTTCAACCATAACGTAGTGACGCACCAGCAAAGTCTATGATGCCTTTAGGCAGTCATCCTGTACTATCAGAAGAAACACCTGTTTCTTCTAATAGTACGAGATGCACGATTTGCACAATAGGTCTTTTGATCAAACCTCAGTATAGCGACGAATCTGTAAAATCTAAAATATCTATAGGCCAAGGTTACTCTTACTATAAGGTAAGGTATAAAGGTACACTAGGTGTTAGAGTTTCGCAGCAACTCGCCCGGATTGGTACCATCGCTTTGCCTATTCCTACCGCCACAACGTCAGTGCTTGCCATTGACGTGTTGCGATACGGAGATTAAGGTAGACGGTAAACTTACTTTTCCTCGACGCCTAGCATCCCAGCCTCAGGTTGGCAACACACCATTACCACCTCTGGTGTCTCTAGGTGGCGTGAATTTCTTACCATCAATATATCCAAATGCTTGTTTGCCTTCAAATATCATTAAAAAAAGGAGACCCGTGAGCTTAGTACTGCGCTCTAACATAAAAAATACATTTGCTTCAATGATCAAGTGATATTAATTTGTAGGGTTTGATAATGTGTAGGATTTCAAAACCCCCTGACAATGTTCTGTGTTAACTAAGTTTCAAGAAGATCTACAGCAAATACTTTCAACGTTTTGCCACTTTGAAAAAGTCTATCTTTCAAATGATTGAATGTAGAAAAATGTAAATAAAATGTAAATGTATTAACATGTTGGATGAAAAAAATGGTCTCAGTTTTATGAAGTCTAGGGAGTCCCAAACTTTATTTTTTTATAAAAATCGAATAGCGGTTCACAGAATACATACCCAATTACCAAATATTAACTGAGTATTTATTAAAGTTCAAATATTAGATAGCTAACATAAATTGATATTTAATGCATGTTATATAGAATCAAATAAAGCTTTATTATTATAATTATTTATTAAAGTTAGGGAATACAGTGGCTGTGACATACGGACGGACAAACAAACATGATGCTTTCATAAAATATAGATAACAAAATCTACATACCTATTATCAAATAAAAAAAACCGAACTGCGCGTGAGCTTTATTATACCCAAACAAATACAAACAAATATCCCAGGACAAGTTATACAAATTGAATCTAACCCAATAGTAAACAAATTATATGCTTGTGTTATGGATGTTAGTCAACATTATAATACATAGACATACTTAAATAGTCCAGTCAGAATCAGTTTAATCAGTTTAGCCTCAAAAGTGTATGGAAAAATAATTGAAAGGAGGATACAAGGGATGTCCGATGGAACATTGTGGGAGGCTCAAAGCGGTTTCAGATTTGGAAGAGGATGTACGGATCAAGTGTTTTCGCTCCGCAACATTGAGAAGCATCTGGCTGTTGGTCAGAAAGTTTTCTGCGGTTTTGTGGATCTCGAAAAATGCGTTTGATAGGGTGGTACGTAAGGAACTTTGGGACATTTTGCCAAATTATGGGATAGTCGGGTCCCTGCTGCGTGCGGTGCAGTCATTGTATTTAGACTGTAAAGCATGCGTGCAGGTGGATGGCAACATATCGCCTTGGTTTGATGTTAATATTGGCGTCAAGCAGGGTTGTGTGTTGTCAGCGCGTTTGTTTATCTCATATTTGGACAAATGTCTTCGAAGGTTAAGATCATTGAATGTGGGAATGCGTATGGGTGACCAAGTGGTGAACTGCCTGCTTTATGCAGATGATGTTGCACTTTTGGGCTCTACACCATCTGAGCTGCAAACACTGGTCACAGTTATGAAAGGAGATTGTAAAGAAAGGGGCTTACATTTGGATGCAATGAAAACCAAAATAATGGTGTTTAAAAGAGACATAGCCAGAACGGATGTATGAGTTTTGGTTGATCATGTAGTGCTTGAACAAGTGAATGATATTGCATATCTTGGTTATGCTTTTAGCAGGTATGAAAGGTACACCGCGTATGTAGAGAGGAGAGTGAGTGCAGGGAATAGTGTGAATGGAGCGTTGGGTAAGCTATTCCAAAGCGAGGTTTTGAGTTATAAAGCTAGACTCGCTTTGCAATAATTCTTTGCTTGTCCCAACGTTATTGTATGGAAGCGAGAATTGGGTACGTCAGAAAGAGCATAAAAGTTGGATAAATGCGGTCGAAATGAGATCACTACGGAAAATCTGTGGTGTAACGCTCGCTGACCGCATTCGTAACAGCGAGATCCGAGAAAGAGTGGGATTGAAAGAAAAGTATTGGTGTTAAAATGCGAAAGGGCATGCTCCGCTGCTTCGGTCATGTGGAAAGAATGACATATGGAAGATTGACAAAGCAGATATACAATGGGAATGTGGATGAATGTACCTACATTCATCCACATTCGCATTCCCGGGAAGAGCAAGGCTGACATTTCACGATCAGACCAATCGGATAATCAAGTTTATCTTTTGTCCTTTATTGGAAGACGGACCTGTGAGATCAAAATAAGCATGGAGCCTACAGCCCGATCTGTTTTTAAAACTGGAAGCTCGAAACATAAGTAACGATATTGTTTTCAGAACATGCTGAACAAGCTGTTGAAGACGCGTGCCATGAGTGTAGCACCATACAAAAACACTACGTTCACATGTTTATCCAAGAATGCAAGCGGCTGTATCCTAAAGACTATGAGCTATTGGTGAAAAAATACGACAAGGAAGGAACACATTTTAAAGCTTTACTTGTTGAAGTTGATAAGTTTTAAGATTTAATTTGAGAATGTTTTTGCCTCAATGAAATGTGAGGATAGTAAAAATTGTTTTTTTTTTATGTTATAGGATGGCAAACAAGCAGACGGATTTCCTGATGGTAAGAAAATCACGCCGCCTAGAGACACCAAAGGTGGTAATGGTGCGTTGCCAACCTGAGGCCTTGTAAGTTGTTGTAAAAGTAAGTTTACCGGCTACCTTACCCTCCGAACCGGAACATGTCATGACGTTATGGCGGCAGGAATAGGTAAGGCGGTGGTACCAATCCGGGCGAGTCGCTGCCAAACTCTACCACCTAGTCGGATGTCACGGTGTTAGTGATGGTAAGCCTATGCTCGCCTTTTACGAGCTGCCTGGCAAGGAAGGCAGATGGTCTGTTCTACAAAGGAGCCCGGACCAACACGGGGAGCATCCGCTTACCTTTTTTTTTGTTACAGCTATACCCTTTCAACAAAAGCAATAGCAAGAGACAAAACACTGTTAGTGCTGTAAGATTTGATAGACTTTAAGTCTATTAGAGGAAAAAGGTTGACTAAAAACGTCACAATTTGACATGTCCCGGGTCGGGTAACAAAAAACAAATTTGGGTTTTCCAATTTTCTAATAAAAAAAAATGCTGCTCGTGTTTGGATATGTGCCCGGTTGGCGATAGGCTTGCCACCTATCACATTGTGGGACTTAGTGTCTGCGGCTAGTCGTGGGTGCCCTGGTTTTAACCCTGCCTACCTCTTTGGGCATAAGATACTTTAAGATACTTTCAAAAATATTTCATCTCTTTTGTTTTCACAATGATAGCATGCATCTAAAATCACTTTAATTTGAGCACACCAGAATGGTGGTGCCATTATTTCAAAAAGTAACTTAGTCGGAATTCACACGAGTAACCTATATTACGTGAAGCAAAATCTTTGGACCCCTTTTTAGGAAAATTGCGCTGACTGAGGAGTATGAAATTTGAGACACTTATAGTTTATGTGTAGGAGAAGTGCAGAACGCTAATATTTTTTAATGATAATTTTTATAAAGTGTATTAATTCAAAAAATAAAACATTACACGTACTACCATGCATTTGACACACACAAACAAATATATTGATGATAACGATAAATTATCACAGATGGCGCACAAACTATAATCATACAGTTTGGAAACAAAATAGTTGGTCTTGAGAAATGAAGATAGCGTTTCTATAAACAAGATATTAAAATTTATTATGGTCGACCATAATTTCAACCAATGGGCCACCACTAGTATCAATTAAGTGCTAGCTGTTCCGGCAAACTTTATTTATAAACAGTTTGTAAAATTAATATTATGTTTGTTTTACTAATTTTCTAGATATTGGTCCAAATGAAGGCTTTTAGACTCTAGGCACAACTAGGGCACCCACGACTAGCAGAAGACACTAAGTTCTGCAATGTGATAGGTGGCAAGCCTATCGCCAACCGGGCACATATCCAATCCCGGACAGCAATATTTTTATTAGAAAATTTAAAGTTTACATTTTCTAATTTTTTTGTTGCCCAACCCGGGCATCGAGTCAAGTCAAGTCCGACACCGGACCGCTAGACCACAGAGGCGAATGGCCTTTACTTGTGGCAAATACGTATCAATATATATTGTCAAAGCGTGCGTGAGAGCAAAATCCGTGTAGTTAGCATAAAAAATCAAATTAATTTTTTGTGTACAACTTTAGGTAATTAAGTAATTATTTAAGTATTATTTCGCGATTAATGAGTAATTAATAGGTTTGTAAAAGTAAAACCCACTTGCCGTAATGGATAACAGACTAAACAAATTAGTGCCTACATATAAAATGTATAGTACTAATTATTGACTTTGACAAATCACAAGCAAAATTAATCTCCGTACAACAAATTTTAACAAATTAATTGCTATACAGAATATTTTTTTATTAATTTTAATTTTGCTATTTAAAGATGGGATTTTAAAAGTTTAAGTTAAAAAATTTGATGAAGATGGTATTTACATTGAAATTTCAACAGAATGAGAAGAAAGATATTTTTAAGATAAGAGTTCCCCGTATTGGTCCGGGCTCTTTTGCAGAATAGACCATCTGCCTTCCTGCCAGGCAGCTCGTAAAAGGTGAGCATAAGCCTAACGTCACTAGTACTGTGATCCTAGTAGGTAGTAGATTTTCGCAGCGCCTCGCCCGGATTGGTACCACCGCCTTATCTATTCCTGCCGCCATAACGTCATGGCGTGTTCCGGTTTGGAGGGTAAGGTAACCGGTAAACTTACTTTTGCTCGAGGCCTCAACATCCCGGCCTTAGGTTGGCAACGCACCATTACCACCTTTGGTGTTTCTAGGTGACGTGAATTTCTTACCATCAGGAAATGCGTCCGCTTGTTTGCCTTCCATTATCATTAAAAAAATATCTTGATAATATAAAAATATAACTATCGAACAAAATTAAATTGATTTTTTATGCTAACCCTGCCGACTTCTTACGCACACTATAGATACTCGTTTACCACAAGTATAGGACACTCGCACCTTTATGAGTTGCTAGAATTGTACAATAATTAAAGCAATATTCGCATTATTTAAAATAAACTGGGACCACATAATATACCATTACAGACTTTTTCAAATAATGACAATCAAAATTGGTTCATTATACACTGAGTAAAAAAATAATAAAAAATATACAGTCGAGTTGATGTTGTCCTTTTTTATAGTCGTTAAAATACTCATTTTTCGTGAACGTAGACATTGAAATCAAGTTATACTGCACTTAAAAAATATTATTCAAATACCTTAACTGTTTCCCATTTTTTATGTTATAGGAAGGCAAACAAGCAGACGGATTTCCTGATGGTAAGAAATTCACGCCGCCTAGAGACACCAAAAGTGGTAATGGTGCGTTGCCAATCTAAGGTCGGAATGTTAGGCCTCGAGCAAACGTAACTTTACCGGCTACCTTGCCCTCCGAACCGGAACACGTCAGGTCGTTATGGCAGCAGGAATAGGTAAGGCGGTGGTACCAATCCCGGCGAGTCGCTGCGACACTCTACCACCTAGTCGGATGTCACGGTGCTAGTGACGGTGAGCCTGTGCTCGCCTTTTACGAGCTGCCTGGCAAGGAAGACAGATGGTCTATTCTGCAAAGGAGCCTGCAACACATGAACTAACAACACCAAGAAACCCTTAAAACGCGAGCAAACCCGCAGACATAATCTGGCAATTTAATATTTTCGCACCAAAACTGCATGACAAAACAATCTATTTAGAAAAAATGCTTGGCAAATTGAATAAATGTTGCCCCATTTCTTAACACAGATAAATGGAAAGTTGTCATTGTGTTCTTACACTTTGTTTTTAAAGTAATAGCTTACGAGGTTCATACTTTTTATCAGCTTTATTCCTTCTCCTATATTTAGTACTCCTACAAACAAAGTTTTATAGTCGATTTGACAACTCAAGGTTGAATGCGGAAAATGTCAAATTAACGATTTTTGTTTCACGAGAAGTGTCAAACATAGCCCAACGTATGCGTCTTCAATTAGCAACAATTAATGCAACCTAAGCGCATATAGTGTAAAGATATTTGACAACATTACATACTTACTTCAAGTTTGTGTTAGTTTGTAAGTTATATTTTATATCAAACATAATCATAAACTTAAAATTTTTTTAATAACTCCCCCCAAAGCCTATCCTTAATGAAGATAATGAGAAATACCACTCTTAAAACCATATTATTTCAATTAAACTCACTGTCCTCAGAGAAAGACAATCTCAAAAACTTTGTCATAAAGTTGCTTGTATAAGTGAAGATTTAGTAACACGGAAAAGTGCTGCTGTAAGCGTTCATGGTAGGACCTAAGAACCATGTTAGTCACGTCAGCTTTCGAAAATACCCATCGAAATCGTTCCATTTATTTAGGAGTTATGATACCACAAAGAGACACACAGACACGACCAACTTACAACACAACTCTTTTTTCGACAGGACTAAATATTACATTTCCGTACGTTAACATAACCTATGTTCTGACATGTCGATTCGAAAAAACGATAACCTCACGCTAAATCTGAACAGCCGGTATTATAAATTTCTAAGGAAATTTCAAATGTGGCTAGAACACAAGTCATTATTCAAACGACCACATAAAGTTCCGAGGTCAAAGAGTGTCGTTAGTGAGTTTGAAGATTCAATTTCCGTCTAGCCATAGTCTAGGAGCGCTAACTGTCCAAGTTTGTATTCGAGTACGTTTAAAAGGCTTCCGCGATGTCTAACTTTGTAAGTGTTGGAATAGAAATACTCGATAACGTTAGGTCTGAAAGCATAGGTGATTTTGGATTTACCTATATTATGGAAGCCCAATAAGGACGTGGATTTCCTGACGATAAACATGGCTCTAAACAAACGGAAATGGTGTGAGATTCTATGACAGTTGTGTGAACTTACTCACACGACCGTCATAGAAGAACAGAACAATAGAACAGGCTATAAAGGATAGCGCCCATTTGGAGGGGCCGTACGGCCAAATAATCCGCCTAGATCGCTTGCATACATTTTGTATGAAGCAACGCCCACTGTGCCGGGGCGCATAGGTGCGGATTTTTCCGCAGCGGATTTCCGCAAGGCACCCCACGCGCTTTCCCCGATGGGGCCTACAGTGAACAAAGATCATGTTATCACTTTTAAGAATAGAGCACTAATGTTATTTTAACACTAAAGTTTCGTATGACAATTACTAGAGACGCCACTTTCCACACTTCACGATTTTAATGTCGAGTCGCCCCTCTATTTTTTTGCTCTATTATTTAGTGATTAGTAACAAAAATCCGCCGATCCGATCAGGTCCGGCCAGGATCAGTGTGCTTTGCTATGCGATTCACCCTGACCGGACACGCTCCGTCCCGTCAACAGTGGGCGCTATCCTTCACTATTTAAATTTTGGTAGCACTATTACCGACTAATGTCATAAAGCAGGAATAAGTAAATTGGAAATGTCAATCCAAGTGAGCCGTTGCAATACCCTACTTCTGGTTGTGATCACAGAATTGGTGACCAATGATGATGCACTTAATGAGCTGCTTGACAGAAATCTGTTGACTTACATCCTTCAAAGGAACCCGAATCTAAAATCTGAAAGCTATAAGTATCTTTATATGTATCTTAATAAATGTGTAGAAGATATACGATGATGTTATAATCAGGTAACTCACTTAATAGTATAAAAACAAATTGCATAACTAAAAGTATTTAAAAACTGATTTGAATCATTTATTTAAGAATTGTATGGAAGAGCGTAGCCTCCTGGCACAGGCATGTTTGGCCTAGAAGGATGCTGCTGTACCTTAATTGCACCATCTAATCACAGTTGCAGTAAATAAACGATATATGATTTTTAATAGAGTCTCATTGTAATCAAATTTACTAAACCAGTTTAACTTTATGATATTAATTACTAGCTGTTACTTGCGGCTTCACCCACGTTTCCTTCGCGGCTTCGCAGAAACCGGTTGTGCGATCGGGATTAAAAGTAGCTTATATGTTAATCCCGGCTACAATCTATCTGTGTTCCAAATTTCAGACATTTAATTCAGCCATTCGAGCGTGAAAAAGTAACAAACATACAGACATCCTTACAAACTTTCGCATTTATGATATTAATAGGATAGTAGGAAGTAGGATAATGGTGAAGAAACTAGGACTTTAAAGATTACTTAAGTCTGTGGTCAATATGTCGTTAACTTAATGAGTTCCAATTTCAATTCAGTAAAATAGAAAAGTAGTTCCGCCGTCCAGAAATCTTACCTCACATTAATGTTTTCACTATTTAAAATCAAAAGTGTTGCTAGAAAAGTAAACGCGTCATTAAAATAATGATAAAATACTGAGCTTCCGAATTTTAAACTCTATTCCTAAAGCCCAAGGTTGAATGTTAAGCGCTTTCACAAATGTATGGTACTCTTGTTTTTCCCTAGTAAAGGTATCCTTTGAAATTAAATACCATTTAAACTAAGTACCTTATATGGTTTTACTTGCCTCATTATACTCTTGTTTGCCATTTTATATTCATTAATTACTTGGCCATTAGCGAAATTAAATTCTGTGACAATTTTGATGGTTAAAGATATTTTATAAGCTTGACGTATTAAAAGCGAAGATTATGTTATATATTTGTGGGTTTTCAGTTTCCAGTGGTTTTTTTTGCATGAAATTGGCTTTCGTTGTCTTTAAAATCTTATCTATTTCTAAATTTCAATTTCAATGAAATTCAAAAGTAAATAATTTTTGACGTAAAAACGAAAAAAACCATGCAATCTCATTTATTGTAATTATAGGAATGTAAAATAATAAAATTATTTCATATTTTCAAAATGAGATTGCATGGTTTTTTTCGTGAACCATACTTGTTTAACTGACTTTGAAATCTAACACTTTTTTTAAAATTTTAAGATACAACTGCTACTATTTGATTAAGAAAAAAACATTGATATACCTATTAATAAACTATGGGTAACAATTACATAATATTTTGCTTATCTAATTTTCATACATTAAATAAAAATTCTAAATGCGAAAGTTTGTAAGCTTGTGTGTATGTTTGTTACACTTTCACACAAAAAAATAATGAACGAATTTTCATGAAACTTTGCAGAAACATAGCTTTGCTATCAAAATAACATAATAAATTAAAATGTATAGGGATTTTTTATAATTTGGTGATAATATAACGATAACTGTGAACTGTTTCTTGGTTCACGCGGACGAAGTCACGGGTAACAGCTAGTATACAATATACATGTAGAGATATAAATATACATACAGAAAACTTCCAGAACCAGAAATGTAAGCAACTGCACCCTAACCCCGTCAATGGTTGGAGTGCTTAGTGTTTACTATTTTAAACATCCAAATGTGACAAAATTGCAACAGTATTTATGTGACAATAAATATTCCCACACACAGACATTAATTAGAAATAAGTTTTGAGTTGTATCGCCTCTGTGGTCTAACGGCCCGGTGCTGGACTTCTACAGGTCTCATATTCAATCCCTGGATCGACAATAAAGAGAAAAGCATTTTTTTCAACTTTCTAATAAAAACAATCTTTGCTCGGGATTGGATGTGGGCCCAGTCGGCGGTAGGTTTACCCCCTTAATTTGCCACATTATGTGACTTTTTGTCTTCGGCTAATCGTAGGTTCAGCTAAATTATGCCTCTGTCTAACTCTTCTGTGTTTTTGAGCTTTAGAAAGTTGTATTAGCTCACTTAATACTATAATAAAATATCTTCACTATAAAAGCAACTTACAATGTTGTGATGTGTCTAGCTGAGATAAGCAATTGAGATTATCAGATATAAAGACAAAATGAGAAACAGAGCATCTGTACTTAATAAAAACTTTCTCAATATAAACGGATAATAAGTTACAACGTGGGGAGAATTCATAACTAATTTGTGGTCGTTTATAAAGATTTAACGCAAATAGTGATACGAGAGGCAAAGAGGGGATTTTTGCAGTAACTATTATGTGTCAAGTACATTATATATAATGAGTATATTTTTTGCTTAAAAATATACTCATGAATATCAGATTAAAGTATGGTGGGTGTATTACATGCCAGTAAATGCATGTTTCATTTGTTTGACGTTTTAAGCATGGCTTTCAAAAACAATTCATCTATCTTAAATGTTAATTATCCATTACGGTGATATTTAAGTATATTTATGTCTGAGTGACATATTTATGTCATCAGAGACACATTAATCATATACACTATTAATATACGATGTGCTCGCCTATAATCCCTTGACCATAATAATTGTTCTTTTTCATTCTAGACATTTATCACAATACAAAAAGCATAAACGTCACAAGAACTTTTATATTCTCTATCATCTAATAACAAGTCCAATAGATCTAATTACGCTGGAGTAACTGCATACTTCGCATCTCGGGCTCCCCTATCACCCTACCATAGTGTAACAACTAAAACTGTAATAAAGTTAATAGCGGGAAATGTTTCAACTTAGACAAATACATAAATTGTTATCGGGGGCAATCCTTTACCGTCATGGACAAATAGGTTTTTCACAACTAAATCGACCATAACCTCTAATAGACATTTGTGAGGGTCGGTAAATCAAAAGAAGCTCTAACCAACAGTTCTAAGTTTCAATTTTGTGTATTCAATAAAGAAATCTGTAAGAAAGATAATCTATTAACAGACAGTTCTTTTTTCTGCCACAGGACAATTTATTTTGTCCTTAAGAACACTTTGTAATATGATGGCAACGGTAAAATAGTTTTCTTTAGCACGGTATATTTGCAATTTGTTCAAGAATCTCAGTGTTCAGTTCCTGCTACTTTGTAGTTCATTTCAAATTCAATTTTATGAAACAATTTTTTTGAATCTTTTTAAAAAACTATTCTCTTTAGTTTCCTTAGTTCTGTTTAATTAAATATACAAAATTACTTTTTTTTTATTCAATTTTGTTAAAAATGTTGGTATACCTTACTTAACATACATTCTGATTGTATGCTTCCTACAAACGAATCTCTTAATCATGACTAATTTATTTCTATAAGAAGAACAAAAAAATTAGCAAATTTAACGAACAAACACATGGTTCTCCTGATGTTAAGGTACGACCGCCATAGACACCACTGGACACCATATATAGACACCATAGAGGTTAAAGGTGCGTCTCTGTCTGACGCCGGGTTCATTGCGCAAGTCTGCTTGCTACTCTATCCTCCAAACCAGAACATGAAGGTGTCATTATGGTGGCAGGACTAGGTATGGCGGTGGATCTCTATCCAGGCAAGTTGCTACATAGCACTATACCAGTAGTGGCATTTTTGATGATGACCTGCCTGGTAGAGAGGCAGATGGTCTATTCTACTCAGCGGACCTGAACCAACAGTTGAAATAGATTTAAATATTTATGTTTTATTTTAAATTGAAAGAATAAGTACTGCACTTTATGCATGTTCCCTGCCAAATGAGAAGATATCATCGAATTGTTTTAACTAACCATAACTAATGTAACTGCGTGTTTGTTTATATAAAACAACAAACAAAGACACGGCTCTTCTGGCATGGTAATATTATTATAGATAATATTACCGTGCTTCTGGTGGTAAGAGACAACCTTTGCCTATAGACACCATAGAGCTTATAGATGCTTTGCTGTTATGCTTTGCTGTATTGCCGGTGTGTTAGGGCTAGCATGCAAATCTATCCTACCCTACAGACAGAAATACGAAAGTAACAGTGTTATTACGGAGGACTAACAGATCAAGTGGGGGAGCTTTCCACGGGCAAGTTTAGCGTCTTGTTAACCCGGTTAATTTATGTCAGCTACATGAAAGATATGTAGATGGTGATTTTAATGGGGTCCCCATTCAAGCAAGCAAGCAAGCAAGGTCCCCAGAATCAAGCAAACGCTCAGATTACATTATACGTGACCATAATATATCACCTGTATAGGTATGTATCGCCTCTGTGGTCTAACGGTCCAGTGTCAGACTTGACTTATTGAGGTTCCGGGTTCGATTTCCGGGTCAGGCAACAAAAAAATAGAAAATGTACATTGTCAATTTCCTATTATAGATATGTGTCCGGTTGGCGATAGACTTGCTACCTATCACATTGTGAAACTTAGTGTCTTCGGCTAATCGTGGGTATCTTGGTTGTGTCTCTGCCTACCTCTTCGGGGATGTGTGCGTAAATATACTACTACTACTACTACATTCTACGTTACCATATAATCACTAGGTAAGTATGTAAGTATAGAACGTCGCTTTCCGCTGTCAGTCCCTGTGTATGATAAGTAAAAAAAACGCAATGGATTTTGATTCGATTTTTTAAATAGATGGAGAAGTTAATTTAAGAAGAAAGTTTGTAATAATAATAATAATAACTTTTTATTTGTGCATAAATAGGGTACATGGAGGTGTTGTAACAATCACTTATGCTTCGCCTATTTCACCAGACTTAACTGGTATACAAATTTTATTTAAGGCTATATTAACATTATTTTCTCTTAATGCTATATTAACATTATTATCTCTTAATAAAACATATCAAAAATAAAAACATTGTTTAAATTTGTCAATTATTACATTTTCATTTGTTTCTTTTACGAATAATAATATAAAACTTTGTACGAATAATAATATAAAACTTTGGTTTTCCGCGTGAAGCTGGCGGACTGCTAACACTTAGCTTTTTTACTTACAAGAAAGGAATTTTTAAAAATGGCATACGAAGTACACATATTACTTATTTTTTAGTTACAATTTGTATATTGTGGCCTTTTTATCAATTCATTACCCTCACATTGTTTCCCCTGCCCCAATAATCAGATTGCAAATATCAATTTAGTTAAGAAAATAAGTCGCATTTTAAGCGAACAATTTTTAATCTCATAATGAGTATTAGTCTGTTTCGTCAACGTCTTGAAATATTTTAAAATTTACTAGTTGTTTGATATTTCCAATTTAACATTTTCAGTAACCATAATGTAGCTATAAAAAAGTATCCACTTCAGAAACAGTCCGTTCGTGTAGGAGTAATTATGCCATAGACAAACACACATACGCAGACATGTCAAAGTTATAACATCACTCTTCCGTCGAGCGTTTAAGGTTATCTATATATTTTTTTTACAAATAAAGATTGAAACTGATTCGTTCAAAATTACTAAATTTTCTCATTCGTGTCACAACAGTTTTACACGGCCAACATACTAATACCAATCCTCCCGTCTCATCTGTAAAGCCGTCTTTACATTGTCATTTCGAGGATTCCAACTGGAATTAACTGGAGCGAGGCCAAGGCAATTAGCCCTTGCTTTCAGCATACTAAATTGTAAAACAAAAGGCTCAACTTCTCGGCAAAAAAGTTGGTAACTTCGGAGTATGCGTTTCCCGGGTACTATATTACGTGATCAGCCTCAACGTTGTTTATAGTCCTTAAAGTTACTCTATTTCAAATTTTAAAATGCATAACTTGTGGTCCAGTTTATGGTTGCAGTTCAGATGCTTTTATCGTGGCTCGTGTAACTACTTTGTATCAATAAGGAAGTAAGATATTAACATACTGCACTCCAATATCCTTTGTTCTCATGTACTCGTATATTATAAAATAAAGTGTGAAATGCTAATTTCAAGCTTCAATAAGTAAGTATTAAGTTTTTCTCCGTGTTGGTCCGGGCTCCTTTGCAAAATAGACCATCTGTCTTCCTGCCAGGCTGCTCGTAAAAGGCGAGCATAGGTTTACCGTCACTAGCACCGCGACATTTGACTTGGTAGAATTTCGCAGCGAATCACCCGGATTAGTACTACCGCCTTAACTTTTCTTGCCGCCATAACGTCAGTGCTTGTCGTCAAAGAGGATAAGGTAGCGGGTAAACTTACATTTGCTTGAGGCCTAACATCCCGGCCTCAGGTAGGCAATGCACCATTACCACCTTTGATGTCTCAAGGGGGCGAGAATTTCTTCCTCCTGCTTGTTTGCCTTCCAATTTAATAAAAAAATATTTTAAAAAACTATAGCATGCTTAAATTTAACAAATCGGAACAACACAGTTGAGAACACTAGCTACCATCAGGAAATCCATCTGCTTATTTGCCGGTTTCGCAAAAATGTTAGTAAATTGTTCAAAATAATTCATAACTCATCATAATCGGTCAGTTTGTTGCCCTTGTTACTACCAGTGATAAAATCAGTTTTTTTCCTTTGTTGCTACTTCAGCGTAGGATGGAAAATATTAAATTACCCACCTTCCTTCGATCCGATCTTAGTTATTCCACGGGTATTGTGATAGCTTAAGTTGTTCTTCCTAAAAATTAAACTTTGCTCTTATTCAAGGTATAATCTAAATATAAATCAAATTGTTTACATATTTATTTGTTTCCTGGGATGTGATTGAAAGGGATAAAAAACAAACAATCCACAATCTCTCATATTGAAGTTCATAAACAATAAGGAATAACCGCAAATCGTTTTAATGTATTTTTTTTAATAAAAACCCTCTCTTTTAGCCTCTATAGCCTAGCAGTTCAGTTGTTGGACTTGACTGCATGAGGTCCCGGGTTCGAATCCAAGGTCGGGCTACAAAAAGAAAATTGGGTTTTTCCAATTTTCTAATAAAAAATGTTGCTCCGGATTGGAAATGTGCCCGGTTGGTGATAGGCTTGCCACCTATCAAAGTGTATGACTTACGGCCAATATTAATAATCAATCCTAATCCAAAACTCGCTGTCTAAGATTGATATTTTGATCCATTTTTATGTTATCGCTTGCCAATACTATATCTGAGCACAGGATAAATATGAGAATAAGGTATAGGATAGGCCGGCGGATACGCAGCTATCTAGATTGCTTGAAATCCATTGTTAGATTAATTCATTGTTCAAATCAATTATTAGATTGAGATACATTATTAACATTGGACGTTAGTGTCTTCGGCTAGTCGTGGGTGCCCTGGTCGTGCCTCTGCCTAACCCTTCTGGGATATGCGCGTGAAGATCATTTTTTTCTTAATAAAAACAATTTTTATCGTTTTTTTTTCTCCAATAAAAATAACAGAATATCATAGGAATTTCTCGATTGCTCAGCCTATTTTAAAAATTTGTTTAAAGTAAGAATGTACAGCTATTTGTTTGGAATAAAATAAAATCTAAATCTCTGAAACATTTATTATAAAAACATAAAGTTTTATAGACAACAATATAAGACAATTAGTCGATTTCTAAATCTAAGTCATAAGTAACGCTGTAGTATCCTTACGCTCACTGAGTGAGGTTTCCTGGCATCAAGAAAACAGACGACACACATCCTATTAGTTTCATAAATGCGAAAATTTGTATGTTTGTTTATTACTTCTTCGAGCAAAAACTGCTGAACCGATCTTTATGAAATTTGGAATACCACACAAAGAGGGTAACTTGGATTAACATATAGAATCATTTTTATCCCGAAAAAGCGTCCCACAATTAACCACGCGGGCAACGCCGCAGGCAACAGCTAGTTCTTCATAAATACTCCACTAGTCCACTTAAACTTAAAATTATACAAAATAAAACCAAAGTTGTCTAATTTTAAGTAATACGTACACTAAATTTAGTAATTATTAAAAGTTTTTTTTATGTTAATTTGCCCCTTTCTGGGCCCGGCTAAGACCTTTAGGCCTTGCTGCCATGTTTTCCGTAATAATTATTTATTGTACTGTCATTAGTCATATGTCTTCCGTAATAATTATTCTTATACAGTCATTAGTCACTATTTACAAAGTCACGTCAGGGTCTTGAGTAAAACGGTGGTCACTTTACACAAGCTCAAATTGGGAGATTTGGCGGCAGCGAAGAAATTCACGATAAACTAATTTATTCATGATTATTTCATTTGTGTAATTTCACTGAACAAAAATTTAACTAAATCTCACCTAAATTAACTAATTTTACTCATAATTTACATTAAATTCAATAATTGTGAAAAAAATACGACCATCTTCATTCACGATGGCGCCAGAAAACCTCTATTTTTTCTATAGATAACAAGTTATGTAAAGCAATGCAGTATAGATGGTATAGATTTAAATTCCAGTGGCTTATTCATAAAGTAATGGCGTCAATAAAATAAAAGTTTTCGTACATTTAAGTGGTATGTGCCAGCGTGTCAAAATACGAAGGCTCAAGCGGATTGTGCTGTCAGAGGGACTTATTAGTTCGAATGTTCGAGATTAACCTCAACAAATGTCAGGATTTCCTCCTACACCAACACACGCCTACTTTAACTAACTTTTGTTTTATATTTTTATACCTTCAGGGAAGAAATTATATAACAATCGATTGTAACAAAAGATAATTTTGTGTTTTATTAAGTGAAATATTATCCTGTACTCATTAGAATTTCAACAAAAAAAAAACTATATTCTTAACTATGTATTTTTTTAAATGATAAGGACTTCCAACAAGTAAACGGGTCTTCTGACGGTAAGAGACAACTGGAGCCTATAGACACCATAGATGTTACAAGTGCGTAAGTGCGTTGCTGTCCTGTAGCCAGGGTGTTAGACTGATTAGGCATGTCAACCGGCTGCCTTGTCCTTCTGACCATAACATAACCGGATTATTATGGCAGCAGGAATATATAAGGGGATAGATTCATACCCGGCTAAAATGCTACACATCACGCTTGTTGGTACTGGCTTTTGTTTAAACCAGTGTTCGCCTCTTACGAACTGTCTGGTAGAGAGTCCGATGGCCTTTTCTACGCAAGGACCCAGATCCATACACGGAAATGATCACAAAATCAATAACCACTGACAAAGCTGATCCGCAATGTAGCTCAAAACCATCTACACCATGTCAGTTTTTAAACAAAAAATATTAAGTTTATTTCGTTTTGCCGCGGGAAAATGATTAGATATAAAAAAGTAGTCACACCTGTTTACCCCTAAGAAGTAAGTACCTCAAATATGGCACCCACGACTAGCCAAACCTATCGTCAACGGAGCATTTATCCAATCCAAGACAACTTTGTTTATTTTTGATATTTTCCATCGTTGACGCTTGGTAAAACTTCCAAATATTCATATTTTTAAATGAAGAAACACTTGTACTGTTTTACGTATCACTTATAATTTATTATTTTATAAATAGCCTACCGGTAACGCTTATGACAGCATCATCAGGGCTAGAACTTAAACTACTAGTAGTTAGTAGTACTAGTAGGACTAGTAATTTAAGTCCTAGCCCTGATGATGCTGTCATAAGCGAATCCGTACTACTAACTACTAAAATAACTAAAGTACTACTAACTACTACTAACTACTCGTAGTTTAAGTTCTAGCCCTGATGATGCTGTCATAAGCGAAACCGGTAGGCTATTTATAAAATAATAAATTATAAATTATCCCTAAAACAGTACAAGTGTTTCTTCATTTAAAAATATGGACAACTTTGTTTATTACTTTTGTTGTTTTTTATTACAAAATTAAAAAAGCACATTTTATTGTTGCCCGCAAATCAAATTGGGAATCTCATGATGTCAAGAATAGCACAGGACCGCTAGAGTACAGAAGCGAGGAGAGGCTGTTTAGATATTTAGGTAAAGATGTCATTCTCTAGATTAGATGTTACTATCTTCTCACACAAAAAATTATAATTCGTTCGTAAAAGGACAAACAAAATCTCTTCTCCCTATGTATTGATCTGGGCTCCTTTGCAGAATAGTAGGTTACTGTCACTAACACCATGACCTCTAATTGGTGCCACCGCTTTACCTATTCCACGCTGACGAAGTCGCGGGTAAATAGCTAGTCACTACATAATACAATACAATTTAGTCGCTTCCTCCTGTCTTTCTGCTCCTATGTTTGCTTAAATCTTCAAAACTACGCAACGGAATTTAATACGATTTCTTTTAATAGATAGAGTGATTCAAAAGAAAGGTTTTTTAGAGAAATACTGATAATATTTGAAATTTCTAACGTGATGTCGTAAATATTTGAATTTTTGGCGCTTACATAGCAAACGCTGACTAAATCATACAAGATAAGTCAAAATAATGTACTACGGTATTGAACACCTTAAAAATATCTACAAAAAAGTCCGCGATGGCATAAGTAGGTAAAATGAAATGTATTAAACATGTAATATACCTAAATATAAAGTGTAGTAGGTATATGAATTTAGATATTTCAAGTATAGCAGGAACTCTATACGGTATAAAATAGTTTTATTTCGAAAGTAACGCTTGCGAAGCCGCGGGTGAAAGCTAGTTATAATTTGTGTATAAAGAGCGTGTATATTTAAAAGTGCCACGGCTTCCCAACTATGAGTCAATTTGAAATAGTTTAGGGCCTCTCAACGTCTCCACGCTACGTTGTGGTCACGTTACGACGTCATCAACGTAGACCAGTGCTGTAACACGGTACTAAACGTTAACGTGACATACAAATTTAGTTAATGTAACGTAAAAATGCACATCACGATACAAAAATGTTGCACGTCTGTCTCGTTCTATATATGGACTGCATAGTACGTATTCTGCTTCCGTTATCGGAATAATATATAAAAATACTTCTATAATTAAATTAACAAATTACAACTAATCGCTAAGACAGTATAGCATAATTAACTGAGCGAGCGCATCAAGTCCTACCACGACGTAGCCATACCGCGAACCAGCATGACGCGGCAGCGTAACGTGGCATGTTACCGTACCGTTTAATGTTGACGACGCCGTGACGTGGGGATGTGAACACGACCTTATAGATACCTATGGCCGCTTTTGTGGGTGAACGTTTTCCTATTTTACGAGCTTTGAATTTCGGTCTTTTTTCCAGGTTTGTAGGATTTATTGCGTGCATGTTACTCCGACACAATAATTTAAACCGACGGTATGTCACTGGTTTTGGAATATGTATTTTTGTACAAAAAACCGATGCATCTCGGTCCATGCACAATCTGAAAAAAATATGTCTATTTATTTGCTTTTTTTTTTATTTGTAGTACATGTTACTAACCACAGCATTTTTTATTTGTTTGTATTTTTTTAGAAAATTAAAAGAACAAATGTGTAATGTTGAAAGAAAAAACACATTACTTGGCGCTATTTTCTCAATATAATTTTAAAACGAACACCAATTAAAAATCAGACTAAGACGCGAGGTTGTCTCCTGTGGAAAATACCATCTGCATTCCTGTCTAGCTATTAATAAGAGGTGAACATAGATTGCATGAATCGATCCTACAAAAGTATCCTAAAAAGTAAATAGAATGTAATAACAGGTGTCATTTTATTTCACATACACCATACGAATGGTAGGTTAGTAGTGATAGATCTTAGTAAAACTCGCTAAGAAAACTCCTGGAAAGCAATAAATAAAAAAAATATCTAGTAGACATTCATTCATTCATTCATAGTCATAGAAGGGAACTTAGCGGGCTTGTCTTTTTTAATTTTTTTAAACGTGGTGCACAAAAAATACACTTTAACTTATATTAAAAAAACTAGCTGCTAGCCTGCATCTTCATCGGCGTGGAAGAGATATTCATACAAACTTTCATCTCCTATCATTGTCAGAGATTGTTCTTTTTTTTTAAATTTGACTAGGGCCTTAACTATACGCATGTTAAATTTAATTAAAATCAGTCCATAGGTTTAACTGCGAAAATGTTACAGGCAGACACTTATTTTCGCATCTAAGCCTTTACCATGAGGTTGTATAGATTACTTTCGTTAAGTGTAGAAATCGTCATAACTTTTAATCTAAAAATGTGTTTCTCTTAGTTACCAACAGAGGCGCTGTTCAAAGTTTTCATTTAAATAAGTTTCAAAACGATGGCGAGTATAATAAACTTGACAAGTCGAAAGCTCATAGTAAAAGCTCTGTAATGTTAGTATGGAAAGTATAGAATCGTATGGAATTAGTATGGATGGTGTGGATTACTATGACCAGCAGTTAACCCCAAGTATTAAATATTATCAGCTAGGTAATCTAAATTTGTTTTTCTAAATTTATTTGAAGTTAGATCTTAAAAGGAAATGCTGTATAAAACTTGCCCAGGTCAAACATCTACCGCCTATGTTGGTGTCTAGGTTTCGGAAATTAAAGCCTCCAAAGTTCAAACAAAGATGTTCTTGGCAGAAACTGGTTAAATTCTGATTAAGTATGTCGAACTCATACTTAAACTGGTCTGTTTTATAGTACAATACTTGTTAGTATAATATGTTTTAGGTAAGGAATTTAAGTTTTAAGTAAGAAATCCCTTAGATTGGCTGGTGTTAGTGCTTACAACTGTGGTGTTCCGCTTTGTTAAAATTAAGCATGCATCTTTAAATCCAGTTTGGAGGAATATTGATTTTTCCATTATATTGGAAGGCAAATAAGCAGACGGATTTCCTGATGGTAAAAAATTTACGCCGCCTAGACACCAAAGGTAATGGTGTGTTGTCAACCTGAGTCCGGGATGTTAACTTTTGAACAACAGTAAGTTTAACAGCTACCTTATCCTCCGAACCGGAACACGTCAACGGCAAGCACTGACGTTATGACAGCAGGAATAGGTTAAGGTAGAAGATAAACAAATACAAAAGGTATTCATATGCCCAATGATATAGCAACAACGAGGACAACTACGATATCATTGAAAGCGTTTGCAATGCTTATCCACTTCCACCAATATTTTTTACAAAGAAAATAAAAAAACACAATTTTCTTTGTTAAACGAACGAACCGGTTATCGAACACGGGATCTTATCTAGTTACCACCAATACCTTACCACTAGACCACAAAGATGACTAACTTATTTAGAATCTGTACTTGCTATCGTCGGCATTTGGTGGAATTCCATTGTGTACACACGTTTTTTGTAACATTCAACCAAATAGGTATTGAACGTTAAATTAAAAAAGTCCTTTTTATCTTAAGTTTCAAAGCCCTGATGATGCTGTAAAAGTGAAACCGGTTAGCTAGAAAGTAACTGAAAGTGTTAAATAAAGTGTACAGTGGATAAGTACAAGTGTTTACTACGAACAAAGTGTGTATTAACTTATTTACTTAATCATGGGATGAAAATAATTTAATGCCGCCAACAAATCTAATTGCTTGTTACCTCATTATTTCAAATCCTTAATAATTTAAACATAATTATCACAGCTATTTATTTATCTCCTCTGTGGTCTAGCGGTTCAGTTGTTGGACTTGACTGCTTGAAGTCCCGGGTTTGAATCCCGGGTCGGGCAACAAAAAGAAAATTTGTTTTTTTCCAATTTTCTAATTATAAAAATGTTGCTCGGGATTGGGTATGTGCCCGGTGGGCGATAGGCTTCCCACCTATCACATTGTGGGACTTAGTGTCTTCGGCTAGTCGTGGGTGCCTCTGCCTCTGCCTACCGCTTCGGGGATATGGGCGTGAAGATACTTTTTTTTTTACAAACAAAAACCATCTACAAGGATAATTAAATTTGTGTCTTCAGTCAGCGGGATTTTAAATATGGAATAAACAATCTCTGACGTTTTCCTCTAATGAAGACAGGCGGATGAGGCACATATTTCATAAATATTTCACAATTCATCACATTTCATGAGCTATATCTTTTAATTTTCATACTTTCTGTCTATTCCCGAGCGCGTTTATTTTCTCTAATTGACTAATTATAACAATTTTCTTAAGGAGGGAGTTTCTAAACATAAAATAAAGTAGCGCGTATATAATTGTACTAAAACATTGACCTTTTTTTGGATTAGACACTGAACACCCGGTTCTCCTGATATTAAGAAGCAACCCTAGGCTATCTGTGACGAAACAGAAATAAAAAATAAGGAAATGGAAATCACTAAAGCTTTTGCACAATATTCTGCTACCTAGTAACGAACCCGTTTCGGTCCGGGCTCCTTTGTAAACCAAACCGTCCGCCTTCCTGTCAGGCAGCTCGTAAAAAGCGAGCATATGCTTCCGTCACTGCCACCGTGATATCCAATTAGGTGGTAGAGTTTTGCAGCGACCTGACAAGATTGGTATCACAGCCTAACCTATTACTGTCGCCATAGCGTCAGTGCCTGCCGTTGACGTGTTCCGGTTCAGAGGGTAACATAGCCGGTAAATTTACAATAACTCGAGATCTAACATCTCGGCCTTAGGTTTTCAACGCACCATTACCACCTTTAGTGTCTCTAGGTGGCGTGAATTTCTTGCCATCAGGAAATCCGTCTGCTTGTTTGCCTTCCAATATCATAAAAAAAACATTAAGTATTTAAAAATTAACTCAGCAAAACCACCACGTTACGGTTCAGATGGTTCTTTTTTCAAAAGATAGTAAATTTAGTAAATGAATCCGAAGTTGTCCCACGTACATGTTATGAATCTCCTACTAATAGTAGACGGATCATGATAAAATTAATATGGGACTACATCGGAAGCCGCTCATATATTTAAAAAAAACCATGGCTGTTTGCCGGTAAATAAAGTTGAATTGAAAAATGAAGTTGAATTGAGAAACAAAGTTGCAAATAGAATTGAGAAAATTAACAAAACGCTTAACAGTGAAATCCCAGGAAGGTGATTGTCAATAATATACTTATTACCATAGGTAATGCGTATTAATGACAAAAAGTGAATATTTTTAACATAAGAAAGAATCTTTTAAATCGGTTCAGAAATGACGGATAACACATAAAACATGGGAGTCGAATAAACTCCTCCTCTTTTCTGAAAGTTGGTTAAAACGTTTTAGTATACTTTTACTTTGCATCATTTTTTTTTTATAATATTGGAAGGCAAACAAGCAGACGGATTTCATGATGGTAAGAAATTCTCGCCGCCTAGAGACACCAAAGGTGGTAATGGTGCGTTGCCAACCTGAGGCCGGAATGTTAGGCCTCGAGCAAAAGTAAGTTTACCAGCTACCTTACCCTCCAAACCGGAACACGTCATGACGTTATGGCGGCAGGAATAGTTAAGGCAGTGGTACCAAACCAACTCGAAACTCTACCATCTAGTCAGATGTCACGGTGTAAGTGACGGTAAGCCTATGCTCGCCTTTTACGAGCTGCCTGGCAGGAAGGCAGATGGTCTATTCTGCA
Organism: Calephelis virginiensis; assembly: GCA_002245475.1. NCBI lineage: Eukaryota > Metazoa > Arthropoda > Insecta > Lepidoptera > Riodinidae > Calephelis > Calephelis virginiensis. The sequence goes on along the minus strand of NJDC01002735.1, from coordinate 722,990 downwards.
AAGGACCAAGACGGGGAAATCATCATCAGATTTTTTGTTTCCAAGCGGTCTGACTATTGCTTAAAATGTCCCAAATTCCCCGTAGCACTGTAGCAATAACTGCTATATTTTACGAGCGTGGCCGCAAGCATAAATCAATATTATTTTCAAATTGCAGTAACTATTATACCGTTATAAACAAAATCCACAGTCTAATGAAACAAAGCGCAGAAATTGAGATTTGCGACGAAATTGAGTTCGCCGTCGCCGACAACGTAATAAGAGAAATAAATGTGCTCAAAGGCAGCACCGCCAAAATGAAAACGGATTTTTAGATCCTAATGCGGCTTGGACATATGTAAATAAAGTTTCATATGCGCATAAGTATTATTTTTATAGCATTTGAAACCAGCCAGTAAACTTATTAATAAAAATACACTCTAACTATACACAGTTAAGGAGTAATAGCGTGTTGCCTAAATAAATTTTGTGATTAAATCTCTTAAGGCCCTCATTGATACATACATACATATCTTCACGCAAAGTCCCTTACGGGGTAGGCAGAGAGTATCGAGTGCCAGACCTCACGATCCTGATAAACCTGTCTTGCTTCCTTCACATTCATAACCCTTTTCATAAAAACACGCCGGTTTCGGAGACTCTTGACCCCACCCTCGGATAATATCCGATTGATCTGGTCGTGAAATGTCAGCCTTGGTCTCCCCGGGTACCTACATCCATCCACATTCGCATTGTATATCTGCTTTGTCAATCTTTCCTGATTGATGAACAAACAAATCAGCTCTGAACCGCTTAAAACCAGCTAACATAACAGAGCAATTAAAAACAAATTTGTTTTTTCTATTCTTTAATAAAAATAATGTTGCTCGGGATAGAATATTGGCAATAAACTTACCACCTATCATACTGTGGGACTTAGTGTCTTCGGTTAGTTGTGTTCACACTAGTTATACCTCTGCTTACGTCTTTGGAGCAACAGGCGTGAAGATCCTTGTTTTAGCCTGATCTGTAGTCTAAATTCGAAGCTCACGACTCAATTGAAATGTCTCTAACCTATTAGCCTAACTTATGGTCCAATTCGAGTGTCAGATATTTTATAGAATGGTTGAGCTGAACTGCGAGAAGGGTAGAACCTTTGGCTCAATTTCGTTAGCTAGTGGTTCAGATGTTGGACTTGACTTGGACGTATCGGATCATGAAACTGTTATTTTTGTGGCAGGAATAGGCAAGGCGAAAGATCTCAACAAAGTACAGTTGCGGAATGGCGCTCTACCACCAGTGGTCTTGTTCGTAATGACATATTTACCCTTTGGTCACTTTTAATGAGGTGCCTTCCAGGAAGACAGTTGGTCTGTTTTACTAAGGAGACCCAGATCAACACTGAGAGAGCTGTGTTTTGTTAATAGAAATGAGTAAACGGGTCTATCAAAAATTTAGTGCCGTTTGATCACTGCATTTAACAACTGTGATATATAAATCTATGTCTCTATCCTCCGACTTACCTATTCCTGACACCATAATATAAATCAGCATTTGCCGTTGACGTGTTCCGGTTCAGTGTATAAGGTAGCCAGTAAACTTACTTTAGCTTCAATCCTAACACCCCGATCTAAGGTTGGCAATGCATCATTACCACCTTTGGTGAAATTTCTTGCCATCAGGAAATCCGTCTGTCTGTTTATTTCGTCGGAAAACTTACTCACAGAAGAGGCAAGGTACTATTTTCATCCATAGATGATTCGTATTTTTTTACTTTCAGAAAATGTCTTTTTGTCTTCTCAAAAAAAATTTTTTCACTTTATTGAGCGAAATCAAATTTTCAGATTAACGCTTACTCGAACAATTATACAACCCATTCAATTCCACAAACCATTAATAGATTGCAATCACTTTGAACGGGGTTTCAAAAAATTAATGTAGCTTTGAGCATATGGAATCCAAAACGTAACGAACGCGATGAAAGAGCTTAAATACTGTTCCCTGTAGAATTGTAACGTAGCCTTCATCTGCATCACAAACGTCAGCGAGAATTTTTCAGTTGGGGACGAATGCCGAAAATATGGACCGGTGTATAAATTTTCATGAAGCTTAGCATTTTTGATGAACCAAAAAAGTATCAACGCAGCATCAGATGCTGTTTTGCTGAATAAGTTTTTCAACCTTTTTATGATGAAGCAAAGTCAGGATAAGTAATGCAGAAGTTGGAATTTAAAAATAATCTGATGCGTTTTAAAATGGCAAAAATGGTATAAATTTTGTTATCTACTGGCCAATCCGGCGAACTTCGTATCACACACACACATATATTCACGCCAAGTCCCTTACGGGGTAGTACTAGAACTAAATAGTACTAAGTATAGCTTGACATTAAATGCTAGTAAGAGTTTGTATGGATTATAGAATTTTAGCATCGTCTCTGTAGTCTAGCGGCCCGGCGTCGGACTTGACTTCTTAAGGTCCTGGGTTTTGTTCCCGGGTCGGGCAACAAAAAATTAGAAAATGAGTATTTTAAATCTTCTAATAAAAATAATGTTGCTCTTGGATTGGATATGTGCCCGGTTGGCGATAGGCTTGCCACCTATCACATTGTGGGACTTAGTATGTTCGGCTAATCGTGGGTGTCCTGGTTGTGCATCTGCCTACCTCTTCAGGGATATAGGCGTGAAGATACTTTTTTTAGAATTTTTTTCCTCTTTCACTGCATTTTCTGGGTTTTTCTTTTCATAATAACCTTCTCCGTACAAAAACTAACGACTCATATATTTAGCAAAATTGGTCCATCCATTTTGGTTTGATACGATGATTAATCGAAATAGGGATGTTTTTTTAAATACAGATATTTAAACTACTTATATTAACACTGTAGAGTCAATTCAGTACATTGAAGATATTTAAAAATTTTGCAGGCGGCTAAGAAGGGGCAGTAAGATAAATTACTAGCATCTTTAGAATTTTGGTCACTCTTTCTGTAATACAGATACTGGATACTGTATGTAATACAGATACTGATACAGTATCAGTATCTGTATTACATACAACTATGTCTGTTTGTCAAAAAGTATATATTATTGAAAGGTTTTAGGATACTTTTTATCTCCCTAACTAAAGGGGTTCCTGTGAGAGAGGGTAGGTAAGACTCAAAATGAAAATTGTGCTATAATTTATTAACGCGGAGTCCGAATTAATTTATTCGCTTTTATTCGTAGTATGTGATTTACAGATTGTTCAGTATTTTTTCCAAGTCGTAACTTTGCAGTTTTGAAATAACAGACACATCATCACTTACCATAAATAATTTTAAATCTGGAATGTAGAGAAAGATTTATACTTACAGGTCGTCTTACATATCTTCACGCTGGGTCTCCCTGCTTGGTAGGCAGAGAGAATTGGGTTAAAAATGAATGAAGTTCACCGGGTCGATTAGCATTGTGTCTAAGACAATAATTGGCTGCACTCTGGTGCACCCCGATGTACAACGAAAGAGATTTTTAAAAGCTTCGTGTAAAAGTCACGTGATTTTACATAATATGTATTTACTATATAAAACTAAGGACTGAGGTCGGGCAGTAAGAAGGAAAATTATTTTTTTAATATTGAAAATATGTGTCCCGATTGCATAAAGCTGGCAACCTAGGCCTAAGGATATATTGTTTTTGGCTAGTCATGGATGCCCTGGTTTGTACCTCTGCCCCCCTCTTCGGGGATAAAGCATGTTTTTAAGTTTAGCCAATTTAAATACAAAGCAGTCATTACAGTGACTAAAAGCTAACCATATTTTCAATAACCATAGATAGCTATTTTAATCTCATTTTACTTTCTTTTTACCTTTTAAATGAACAAAAAACATAAGTCCGCGTGATTTTCTTAGTAAAAGGGTACATTTTTTTTGTAAAACAAATGAAATATAAAAAATAGAGACCTTAAAAACTCATACTTATTGAAATAATTTTGATACAAAAAAGAACTAATTTCTTTTTCTATAAAGGGTTAATTTAGATAAAAAGTTGGACACAGTAAAATAAATTAGCAATAGACAGAATTTGAAATGAATTTTAAATTCCTCATAATTTCTAAAACTGCCAACTTTTTCCGAAACGCGAAAATTAGTCTACGAAAAAGAGGACTTGCAAATTTTAGGTTCTGAATTTGCATTTTTGATTACAGAATTTGTAACGAGGGTCGCTTGTAATTTCTGACATTTTTCACTGAAAAGCTGACTTTGCCTTATTGTTTATTTAATATTCTGAGAGAAACATAAAGCACTGCTTAGCGTAAGCCTCTTCTCTCGGTTTTGAGGATAATTTATTAGATAACTAGGTATGATTTGTGGCTATGCGCGTTTAACTGCACCGGCATAAATACGAGTAAAAGCCTTAAAATCTTAAAATATATGTGTTGTATTCACGCTCATTTATAGACACAATGTTTTACATGTACATAAATAGTAAAAGTACCTACACGTTTTAACCGACTGCAAAAATTTACTTTGTAATTCGACGGTATATTTTTCTATGTTTCTACATGACTACTCGGAAAAGAAAGAAAGGATTTAAAATAATTTTTAAAAGGGTAGGTTATAATTCTGAGAAGGTTCTGAAAACAAGATCTAACAAGTAATTTATGTGGTAGGTACCCTTAATTACATTAAGAATAATAATGTAAATGTAAATTATCTCTGTATTTTTAATGTTTGTTTTTTTACTTAAAAGATAGAACGACAGAATTGAGATACAGACAGATTGAGAGACAAAAGAAGATACATGTTCGCACATATTACGTTCCGCCTACTATGTTAGGTATTTTTAACACTCACTTTTTTCACTTAACAAATAGATCGACAGACAGACAATACGAGATTAAGAGACAGATGAGGATACGTGTTCGCTCTTAGTACGTACTACCTTTTCGATAAGGGACTAGGCGTGAAGATATATGTATTAATGTACGCAGACACATCATTATAACAAGGCACTTACCTCTTTTTGATCGTGTTGGCTCGCTGAATAAAATGTATCATCTACGTCTTTGCCATTAGCAGTTCGTAAGAGGAACGATCTCTCATATAAAAAACAAATACTATGATACAAGAAAACAATCTTGATAAACCATTTTGTTTAAAACTTTTATCTAAGTATATATCCATCAACATATTATTAAATTTTAAGTGTGTGTTTATTAAATTTATTCTGGTACCTATTTAAGTATTTCTATGTATTAGTATCGTTGACTAACACCCATAACACACGCATATAATTTGCTTAGTTTGGGGTTAGGTTCAATTTATGTGAATTATCCAGGGATATTTATTTATTTATTACAGAAAAACTAAACGTAAAAAAGACATATCTACACAGATACATGTATATATTTACGCCAAGACCCATACGGGATAAGCTTATATGTTTGAGTGGAGATATATCAATAAAATACAGATAGGTAACGATCTTAATAAATCATTTTGCTTAAACTTTTATCTGTGTATATATCCATCAACACTTAAAAGAAAGACTAAACGTAAAAAAGACATATCTACACAGATACATGTATATGTTTACGCCAAGACCCATACGGGATAAGCTTATATGTCTGAGTGGAGATATATCAATAAAATACAGAGAACGATCTTAATAAACCATTTTGCTTAAAACTTTTATCTATATATCACTTAGCACGTAACAGAAAAACTGCCCGCTCGTATATCACGCGAAGTTTCGGCCATGTTGGACGCACGCTCTACTTCAGTTCGTGCGTTGGACCCTCCAGAGTTTATTTGTTTTACTATTAGCACTGTCTGCTGTTTAGCTATTTATGAAATAATTCTAACTTTTGTTTCTTTATTATCTTCTTCTGGTTGTACGTGGCTCTGTGGTCTAGCGTTACGACTTGGATTTGTATTCTTGAGGTCCCGGGTTCGAGTCTCGGGTCGGGCATCAAAATAATAGAAAATGTGTATTTTTTATTTTTTAATAAAATAACGCTGCCCGGGATTTGACTTGTACTCGGTTGGCGATTGGCTTGCCACCTATCACATTGTGTCTTCGGCTAGTCATGGATGGCCTGGTTGTGCCTTTGCCAACCTCTTCGGGAATATGGGCGTGAAGATATTTTATAATAATAATAACAATCGTAATGTCATTACTATATATTCTTCAATTAAATATATCTTTGAGTCTAATTTTAATCAAAAAAGTTACATTTACTCTCAGGAG
>NJDC01002735.1:702880-715615 GCA_002245475.1 Calephelis virginiensis | reverse complement strand
CAAATAAAAGACATATCTACACAGATACATGTATATATTTACGCCAAGACCCATACGGGATAAGCTTATATGTTTGAGTGGAGATATATCAATAAAATACAGATAGGTAATGATCTTAATAAATCATTTTGCTTAAACTTTTATCTGTGTATATATCCATCAACACTTAAAAGAAAAACTAAACGTAAAAAAGACATATCTACACAGATACATGTATATATTTACGCCAAGACCCATACGGGATAAGCTTATATGTTTGAGTGGAGATATATCAATAAAATACAGATAGGTAACGATCTTAATAAATCATTTTGCTTAAACTTTTATCTGTGTATATATCCATCAACACTTAAAAGAAAAACTAAGCGTAAAAAAGACATATCTACACAGATACATGTATATATTTACGCCAAGACCCATACGGGATAAGCTTATATGTATGAGTGGAGATATATCAATAAAATACAGATATGTAACGATATTAATTAACCATTTGCTTAAACTTTTATCTATGTATATATCCATCAACACTTAAAAGAAAAACTAAACAAATAAAAGACATATATACCAGATACATGTATATTTTTACTCCAAGACCCTTACAGGGTGAGCTTATACGTATGAGTGCAGATATTCTCGTAACAATAAACTACAGAGAACGATCTTAATAAACCATTTTGCTTAAAACTTTTATCTATATATCACTTAGCACGTAACAGAAAAACTGCCCGCTCGTATATCACGCGAAGTTTCGGCCATGTTGGACGCACGCTCTACTTCAGTTCGTGCGTTGGACCCTCCAGAGTTTATTTGTTTTACTATTAGCACTGTCTGCTGTTTAGCTATTTATGAAATAATTCTAACTTTTGTTTCTTTATTATCTTGTTCTGGTTATATGTGGCTCTGTGGTCTAGCGCTTCGACTTGGACTTGTATTCTTGAGGTCTCGGGTTCGTGTCTCGGGTCGAGCAACAAAATAATAGAAAATGTGTATTTTTTATTTTTTTAATAAAATAACGCTGCCCGGGATTTGACTTGTACCCGGTTGGCGATTGGCTTGCCACCTATCACATTGTGTCTTCGGCTAGTCATGGATGGCCTGGTTGTGCCTTTGCCAACCTCTTCAGGAATATGGGCTTGAAGATATTTTATAATAATAACAATCGTAATGTCATTACTATATTTTCTTCAATTAAATATATCTTTGAGTCTGATTTTAATCAAAAAGTTACATTTACTCTCAGGAGTTTATATCGTATAATATAAGAGCTATCTTTGGTTTAACTACTTATGAAATAATTCCTCTTTCATTTTTTGGTATCTTTATAGTATTTACAAATGGCTCTCCCCTGTTTCTAGATTTTTCAGATTTTGATGAAGAAGTCTAATTTGAGCTTATCATTTTTTTTATTTCTATTGTCACCAGGACTTTTATAATAATATTAATAATTCTACTTAATGTTAACAATCTAGTTTAATAGTGTGAGATATACGAGAAGTAATTCACGATGTTCTATGCATCCACCTTCTTATCAAATAAATAAATAAATATACATGGACAAGTCACACAAATTGAACCTAACCCCAAAGTAAGCAAATCATATGCTTGTGTTATAGGCGTTAGTTAACGATTCTAATACATAGAAATACTTAAATAGATACCAGAATATATTTAACAAATACACAGACCCGGAAATGCAGACATCTAACTGTTAATCACACAAATTCCTGCTCCCATCGGGAATCGAACCCGAGCCTCGTAGTTGGTCGATGTAGTTAGGCGTGTACGCTAGCCACTCGACCAACGAGGAGGTCTCTCAAAGTGATAATTATCACTGTTTTAGTAATATTAAATCTTGACTTCTTTCATAAAATTTAACAGCGAGACTACTTTTTATTCAAACAAAATTATGAAATCATTTCCTAACAGACAACACAAACATAAAATTTCGCTTTAAAAATTCTAACGTAAGAGTTCGTAATCACAGTAAAATCTGCATTTTTAATGCATCCACTATATCAAATGAAATCTGTAGCTGTTTTAATGTTCTAATGCATTAGATTTTGAAAACTCACTGTAAAACAAAGCCATCTTCTGACGACGGATTAAAAATGCACGTGAATAATGCAGTGTTCACACGAGCGACCTCTCATTAGTAACTGACAGGTAGATCCTAACACCGTGTAGTGTAACACCAATGGAGATTTAGACTGCATCCTGTGACACCGATAAATAAGTGTAGTGAAATAATAAGCATCTCTACGATGTACAATTCGAGAAAATACTGTCGACCTTACAACAAGTTGACAATAAATGATAAACCGACTGTTATTTATATTAACTATATTTTAAAATCGGTAAATAGCACATGAATTTCATATATTTTTATTATTCATTGGTTATTCTAGATATTTTCAAAATTGACCAATTACTAGGAATTTTATTGATAACAATCGTCACTATACTCCGAGCGAACAACATAGGTACCTCGTTTTATGTGCTGTATTATATGTATTTTTTACTGGTAGGCTAGTACCGTATAACAATTTGTCCGGGTATGTATCATCCGCCTAACCTATTCTTGTCACCATAATGAGTGTCATATTCTGTTTCAGAGTTCAGGGTACTTAGTAAATTTACACAAATGGCCTAACACCGTAAGACTACGCACCTAAAATATTTATCGTGTCCATAGGCCACGGCTACGGTCACTCTTACCAGCTTCTTCTACGGTCTACGGTCACTCTTAGAGCTGTGTGTTTATTCACTGTCTTCTAACATAAAAAAAAACTTTGAAATGCGCAGTTTTTATTAAAAAATTTGTTAAACCCTGATTACTTTTTAAACGCCGACAGAAGCGATGGATGTTTTAAGTTTGATGTCAGTTACACATCGTAGCTTTGTATAAATGGACCAATTTCGATCCGGATTTTTTTTTGTTTGAAAGCTGAGGTGCAGAAAATAATTCTTAGCTTCCTTCTATGCAGGTTTTGTCGGGAATTTACTGATTTTTTTTAATTAAAGTGGTATCTTTTTCGTTTGATTTTAGATTTTATAAACGTCTTCTCAATTAGCGCTAAACCAGTCCAAAAGTGCGGCAAAGCATTTGAGCCATTAACCGACGTCTTTCTTTTTACGATTTGTCTGTTACAGATCTTATACACGATATAAAGGTAAGTAGAATTTTAATACAAATAATTACGACAAAGATACTGAGGAGATACGTTTCATATTTTTTTATCGAAAGTTTTCGACCAGTGTGTGTTACCGGTGATGACAATCGGAACTGAGACTTGGCCGTTAAATGTGGGCCTCTTAAATAAGCTCAGAGTCACTCAGTGCGCCATGGAGAGAGCTATGCTCGGTGTTTCTCTGCGAGATATGATCCGTAATCCGGTAATCCACAAGAGAACGAGAGTAACTGATATAGTCCAGAGAGTCATCAAGCTGAAGTGGCGATGAGCAGGCTACATTGCTCGCAGAACCAGCTAACGCTGGGGTAAAAAGTTCTGGTGTAGCCCGATGGAATGATGATCTGGTCAAAGTCGCGGGGAGTCACTGAACACAATCGGCTTGTGGCCGTGACTTGTGGCACTCTTTGGGGGAGGCCTATGGCTGATGATGATGATAATGATGGTGAAGAAATTTTGAATAGTGTATATAAAAGCTTATTTGCTAACCTTATTAGCTTATATTATTCAAACTTGGCATGCGTGTTAATTATACAAAAATAAAAAAGTTCTCTCCCCCCCTCTCTCTCCCTCTCAACCTCTATTAATCTCTAGTAATCTCTATCTCTCTTATAGAGAGAGACAGACAGTAAAACATAAAATAAAAAAAGAAAATAAAAATATAAAAAAATAACAAAATAAAAAAAATAAAAAACATGAAAATGATAATAAAAAAAAATAGAAAATGAAAAAAAAAAATGTCCGACCCGGGATTCGAACCCGGGACATCATGCAGTCAAGTCCAACAACTGAACCGCTAGACCACAGAGCAAAAAGTGTCGTGACAACATTTTCGTAAGATTTTTTTCCGTCTAGCCCCCATTCACAACGCGCAGTAAGGAACTTCATTCCAGTAAGCAACAAACGAAAAATAAGTTACAGTACGGTGTGAGTGTCGCCCGTCAAGCAACTCGCTCGTCGCTCACCGAGATAATTTGATTATGTATGCATTAAGTGCATTCCCATTTCCCTACGGAACGCATATCTGAGATCTTTTAAATCAGAAGATGTGACTTAACGGCGCGTCCAATACTAAGTCTTGTACAGTAACGTACTGAATCATGAACGCCCGGGACGGCGTTTAGAATTTTGCGGCCCCGACATTTCTATATATGCATCTTACAAGTCTTTCTATCCAAAATATGTCAGGACATAAGTTACTAAAACATTTTTGTTAACTGCTTGTATGTGAAGACAATGATCGCAGTTTTGATCGGAATTTTGTTTATTATAAATTAAGTAGCTTAAAATGTTATTAAAATCAGTTAAGTTTTGTAGACCTAAAAGTAGGAGCATATATCGAAATCAATTTAGGTTCAATTGCAATTAATGATACATGGGGCACACTGAAAGTTTTGCACTTCTAGCTAATCGGAACTATTTCAATTAAGTAATAAAAAACAATTGGCGGGAAATAATTTGTCAATTGTTTTTTTTTATCACAAATCAAAGTTCTACGTACGCAAAGAAAATAGAATTAAGTCGAAAAGATTTTAGAGGGATGATTTTTTATGATTTTAAAAGTTCTCTTTCTCCGCAATATGGTGCCGCTAGTCTTCAAATGCTTTTAGGAGAGAAGCACCTTGTTTGAGCACCGTGATGCAATGGTTTGCTGAATTTGAGAGAGGTCGAGTTTCTTTACATGTCGAAATTCGTAAAGGGTGGCAATCAACTGCCGTCAACGAAAATAATGTGGCTACCGCTAAGCAATTAATTGCAGAAAACCCCCGGATTACCTATGAGACAATTCGAGGACTATTGGGGATTGGTGTGAGCCAAATTCAGAAAATTTTACACAAAGAATTGAAAATTTGGAAACTTTGTTATCGTTTGATCCCTCATGAACTGACAGTGGGGCAGAAGCAGGCTCGCGTGGGATGGTGCTCACAGATGCTACTGAAGTACGACCATGGACATTCTAATGCTGTTTATGACATTGTCACAAGAGACGAAACATGGTTTGCTAATCAACTATGAAGGGAAGTGTATACAAAAAACTAATTTACGCAAGACACGTCATACCACTGTTTGCAGTTACAAACGCACCATCAATCCTCAATAATCATGATTAACTATGTTTTGATTCATAGCACCAAAAAAATCTGCTCATTTGCTTTCCAATTCCATAAACAAATAGGCTATTAGTCAACAAAATACGACCCTTTAAATATTACGCTCTTTGCAGTCGCACGTCTGGACAGCTCCTAGCACTTTGCATGTACAGTTTGAGCGCGATTTAAAATGCACCTAAATTCAAAATGGCTCTTATTTTCTTGATATCTTCTGGATACATTAGAATTGAGACGATGAACGTATCAAAATCCTATCGTATTCATTATTTACATAAACTTAGTGTATGCTTTGTGTGAGAGTTGTATGTAATGTATTCTTAAGGAATATCATTTTCTCTTTTATGTTACTGACACTTGGATGGTCATCGGAATGATTTCTAAGTCACAGATTATGGAAATTGTTATAACTAACATCTAAAGGATTGTGTACATAAAGAATAATTCTATACAAAAGTAAGGAAACGTTAATGTTACAATTTATTTACAAATACTTGTACTTTCAATAATACATTTTTATTTTTTATTCTTATATGTTAGCCAACCGGCATTATCATTAACATCATCATCAAAGCTACAGATTAGTTTTGATCAATTAATATTATTAAAGCCATCTATGTGGTCTAGTGGTCCATTTTTAGCTTTGACTACATGTGTCCTTGGATCCAATTTCCGGGTCGGTCAACTCTAAATGTGGTTTTTAAATTTGCTACTGTTTACAAAAACATTGGTGCCCAAGATTAGATAGGTGACTGAGTAGCAATAGTTTTGCCGTCTATGACATTTACTTTTACCTATTCGTGATCGATACACTAGTTGTACGTCTAAAGTGACGTCAAGATCCTATACCGCCGATTTAATAACGGTAGCCTAGTCTGCCACCCAATTCCAATACAAAACCACATCACATTACATTACTCTGTTGTCGCCCAACGTCAAGCAGCGACTCATGACCAGGGTCGGATTTTATTCTTCAATAATAATCGTATTTGTAGGATATTTTCAGTCTCGATACTATCTAATCCTGGGATGGTACGCAAATTTTGTACTTAATCTGTTAAAAATATAAGTTTTTTGTAAACATTATAATTGGTAACAGTGATTCTGAATTAAGAATTATCAAGCATGAAGATTATTTTTTCTTGTTTTACGATACGGTATAGGATATTTTTTCACAAATACTATCTTTTCAGCTTTATGTACCATATGTTACGGATGTCTAAGTCTCACCCTGTTCACAACTCCTCCAGTAAACCAATCAGTAATCATAACACAGCACCAAGTTGAAGTTTAGTCTCTTGGGTAATAGCCCTTGGTGCTGGTGTTGTAGATAACAGTCTGTTTGAATGATGATGTCCAGGCTGAGTATTTTGCTCGCTCAAAAGCTCAGATGGAATTATTAAAACGACAAAAAGCACATTCAAAAATAGAAAATAATTTAACTGTTATTATTATTATTATAACCATTACTATTAACTAATAATAATGCGTATATTATTACTAAAATTTTAATACATCTTTAAATCTATGAACATTATGCAATAAGTGTAGTCGTTAGAAAAATACCAGTCCCTGTCTAAGATTGAATTTTTGATAAGCGTCATTAGGCATATAATAACGTATAATAATAATAATAATATAATATGCGTATAATAATTTATTTTATGAGGTGGTTATATAATTGTATACAAAAGATATTATTTTAATTACCATATGACTTATTATAATGTTCCCTAATGACATTAGTAGTAAATGTCCTTCCACAAATGATGACTAATGGAGCTTCATAATTAGGTCCGTGTTTCTAAACCTTGTTAAACATTTTAAACCAATTATTGTTGATGAAAAATGGTTTCCGCTTACAGTGAAGACAGTATCGCAGTCGTGGTTATTACTTGTAAGCATGCGAGGACATCATTTTAGTTTGAGGTTACCTATTTGTAAAGTCATTCGACAATTTAATACATTTTTTTCAGCAATAAGAAAATAAAGAAAGATGATAAAATGTAAGAGAATGAACGCTACAAATGACTAATACAAAAATAATTTACAATGTACTTTCTTATTTTGGAAATTGCAGCAAGATTTCAGAATATTCATATAATGGTGTTACAACCATAATATTTGTAGTACAAGATCCGAACCTACATCGACCTACTCCAAGTTAATAATATAATGAAACATATTTTATAACAAACCAGGTGTGCCGCCGAACTTTGTTCCACGCTTTTTGTTTGTATGAGAATACTTAAAACATTGTTTTTCCAAGTTTTCCTTTTCTTATCTTCTTAACTTTTGCTAGATTTCCACAAACAGTTTTAAAACAAAATTCGCCAAATTGGTCTAGCTGTTCTCAGGTTTAAGTTCTCAATTAATTTTTATATAAAAGATTTAGTATATTGGAACATTTACTAAAAAGGGTTGCTTCAAAATGTCCTGAACAGAATGTTTTTAATTAGGTACCTATTGTTTTAAAAATGATTTTTCATTATTCCGATTTTTTTGAAACAATCCTATATTACTGTGTTTAAACAAAACTGTGCATATTGTTGATACATTTTTTTTCTTTTATTCAATCCTATGAAAGTAACTAGCATTGGCATATATGTTATTACCTAGCAATCCAGATAAATAACATTTCACCAAACTTCTGCACATTATATAAGTCGTATAATATAAGTCGGGATATTTTTTTAATATCCTAATGTTGTACCATTTTATGAACAAATATTTATTTAAATAAAGAAAACACTATGTTTAGATTCTTTTAAGGCAACCCGTTTTGAATATTTTTATACCATTCCTAATTTATTACTAAATAGGTTTCACTCTATCATCAACTCGGTGGAAGCCGAAACAGGTTTGAAACTTAGACCATTGTGTATTTTGGGATTGAATAAGTTCTCGTTATTATTAAGTTCATACATACATTTTATCCCTGTAAGCGGTATAAAGATTCTACAAAACTATCAAGTGTATAAAACGCATACGCAAAGTTAAAGAAATCTCACCAAAAACATCCTGTAAAAAAACTAGCCAATTCTCGATGGAGCTTCTTGTTTATCACTATAAAGTAATGAAATCTAGGCGAATTCCTGCCAAGTCTAAGGTTCCTTACTGCTATTTCTTTATCATTTTAGTTAATGTAATATAACTGGTCGTTGAACATTCTTAAAGCTTTAGTGGGTACAAGGCAACGACCAAGTCCCACAACATTAAGTATAATAATAAAGAAATCGCAGTAAGAAACTATAGACTTGGCAAGACTTTGTCCAGATTTCATTACTTTTTAGAGATAAACAAAAGCTCCATCGAGAGTTGGCAAGTTTTTTAAAGAGTGTTTCTGTTGAGATTTCACTATTTTTGAAGAAACGTGTGCGTATATTGATTTATTTTGTTATTTTACACACTTTTTTTATATGCGCATTTAAAGCAGAAGGGGAGGCATTCGTCCAACAGTAGGACGCTATAGGCTATATTAAATTAGTAGATGTGTCCCATTACGCTAGGTTTTTGCAATAACAGTCGATTTATTTATATATGTAGAAGGGGGCATTTCTATATCTCTATCACAGTTGAAACCAGCTGAAGGTTATTCATTAGATACTTCAGACCTTTGATTTTTGACATCAAATGAAGCGGCTCACCAAGTTGAATATTGTATGTAAAGCTGGTATGTCAATATTTTTAATAATTTGGTTGAGCTCTTGTGTTTTCTAATCAGGGTTGCCAGGTACTCCGGATCTTTGGTAATCCTAGTTTTTATAGTTTTCCCTTTATGTGGCAATTAAACTCTAACTCTGTACCAAATTTCAGCTCTCTTAGTTTATGAGATCAAGTTCTATTTTGATGATCATGAGTGAGTTTCATAAATGCGAAACTTTTTAACTAAATGACCTACAGATTTGGCATTTTGGATTTTAAGTATGTAACTATAGCTTACTGGATGAAGAAAACTTCTCTGATTTGTTTTTATCCAGAGGTTTTCAAATAGGGACCTGAAAATGTGGCAAAATGGTTCTAGTCAAGTATGATACGGCTGTTTTGCTCTGCGCTCGATTTGGTGGGGGCACTTCCATGACCTAGATATGAAGAAAGCCAGGCAGATCTGCAAGTATCATGATGTTTTGGACTTAATACTATCTGCCTACTACCACACATGGTCTTGTTGGTAATGGCCGTTTAACTTTTGCTCTTTGCTTTTGTTATTACAGAAGCAATAAAAAAAACTTAAGTATTAGGTACATTATTTTTATAAAGTCTCATTTTTATGCAGTGAAACTGCCGTACAACCCAATAATTTAATGAAAATATGGTGTTTTTAATGTAGTTATTGAGATTTATATTACACTTATGTAAGTTTGCCAAAAGCCAGTGATTTGGTGATAGAACATAGATCATAGATAGTATCTTCAATATAGATATTGACGTGTGTATAAAGATGGAGATAGAAAACCACTATTTATATTTTTATCTATTAATATATAATTAAATTAAACCAATCATTTTTGATTAACTAACAAATGTTGTAGCAAATAGTAGTTTTAAAGAAAATGCTGATAATAAAGACAGAAACTATATCACAACTTTTCATGCAATTGTTTCATACTGCATTGTAAACTTTCTTTTAAGTTTTGTGCGGTTTAAAAATAGTTGTTCCGTTCAGTAATTTCGTACTATCTTAGATGTTGGCGTGATGCTTGCGGTTTCGTCTGTAAAACTCCTGCTATCAATTGTTTTAAAAAGAAATTCACGTTTATTTCGAGACTAGCTTTATTACTACATGTTGGTATTTTTGAAATTCAAGAGAACGCAGGACTACCTGGAGCGATTTTTATGATATTGGAAGGCAAACAAGCAGACGGATTTCCTGATGGTAATGGTGCGTTGCCAACCTGAGGCCCGGATGTTAGATCTCAAGCAAAAGTAAGTTTACCGGCTAACGTATTCTCTAAATCGTAACGGGTCAACGGCAAGCACTGACGCTATGGCAGCAGGATTAGGTAACGCGGTAGTACCAATCTGGGCGAGTCGCTACGAAACTCTACTAGACTAGGTGAGTCAGACATCACGGTGCTAGTGACGGTAAGCCTATACTCGCCATTTACGAGCTGCCTGGCAGCAAGGCAGATGGTCTATTCTGCAAAGAAGCCCGGATTAACACAGAGTTACTACAAGTTAGCATTTATGAAATTCAAGAGAACACCGGAGTGCTTGGAGCGATTTTTGTCAGTAGGTTGTTACTTACCCAATAATCCCATCGTGTTCCGATTTTTAACGAAAGTATATGTAAAAGAAAGACGTGTTAGTAACACTATTTATAACTTAAGAACGGCGGAACTGCTTTGGCTAAAAATAAACGGGGAGGTGGCTTAAAACCAGGAGACGGATATAGGATATTTTTTTCTCGTTTGACTGAGAGAAAACCAGATAAAATAGCATTTTCTGACTAGGTGGTAGAGTTTTTCAACAACTTGCCCGTATTGATACCAGACCATTACCTATTCCAGCCGCCATAACGTCAGCACTTTCCGCTGACCCGTTCCGGTTCGGAAGATAAGGTAGCCGGTACATTTACTTTTTTAGTTCAAGGTCTAACATCTCGGCCTTAGGTTGGCAACGCATGGTGCTTTGCTAACCTTAGTGTCTCTGGGTGCTCTGCTTATTTTCCTTTCAATATCATTAAAATAAAAATAAAATATAAACATTTTATTTTTAAAATAACAGAGCATGGACGTTAATGGATCTCAAGCTAATAGTAATACGTATTATATTCTCAAATCCCATTTCAAGTAGTTTTGTAACTTTCGATTGGATTACAAAATACGATCCAGCAGAACTGATTTCAAAAGTAAAGGATCGTTAGAGTAAGAGGGTTTTGAATTTCGTAAAGTTTTAGAGCACTATGTAATAGTTTTGCACCCTTACCTGGTACAGTCATTGTTTGTATTTCAGATTAACTAATTAAATCAATTTTAGTTTCAGGATGCTCATTGTTTTGTATACAGCCATTTCAAGTAGTTTTGTAACTTTCGATTGGATTACAAAATACGATCCAGCAGAACTGATTTTCAAAAGTAAGGGATCGTTAGAGTAAGAGGGTTTTGAATTTCGTAAAGTTTTAGAGCACTATGTAATAGTTTTGCACCCTCACCTGATACATTGTTTGTATTTCAGATTAACTAGTTAAATCAATTTTAGTTTCAGGATGCTCATTGTTTTGTATACAGGCTGCTCAGATTTCTTACACAAATTATTGGATTGGATGTTGATTTGTTGATTGTTTTTAGGATTGGTTTTAATTGAAAAATAACTTGGTGGTTTTAAGTGAAAAATAAAAATAACTTTACTAGGTGGTAGAGTTTCGCAGCGACTCGCCCGGATTGGTACCACCGCCTTACCTATTCCTGTCACCATAACGTCATGACGTGTTCCGGTTCGGAGGGTAAGGTAGCTGGTAAACTTACTTTTGCTCCAGGCCTAACATCCCAACCTCAGGTTGGCAATGCACCAATACCACCTTTGGTGTCTCTATGCGACGTGAATTTCTTGCCCTCAGGAAATACATTTGCTTGTTTGCCTTCTTATAACATAAAAAAACTTATATTTTAAAATTACCTATGATGTGATAGCTTATTGTAGTTAAGGTTCAACTTAATCATATTTTAATGTAATTTATAAAACATATGTTGTAAATCTAAATAATAAGTTTGTATAGTTTAAAAATACTTATAATGTGATAGCTTATTGTAGTTAAGGTTAATTTTAATCATGTTTTAATGTATTTTATAAAACATATGTTGTAAATCTAAATAATAAGTTTGTATATTTTAAAAATATTTACACACCACAATGGGGTAGAATATGTTAGTTTAAACAAATATCTTTCTAACAGCTTCTCAAACAGATATTCAGCAAATAAATAAATTTCATTTTTATTTCCGAGTATTTTACCAACATGACCACTAGGTGGTAGAATGCTATGCAAAATTTGAATTTGTCCACAGAAATAGGTAAGGCGGTGGAATCGCCTGCTTTCCTGCCGCCATAATGACTATGCCATGTTCCGGCCCGGTGGCAGCGTAGACTTGCACATTAATCCTAACAACCCGGATACAGGACAGCGACGCATCTGTAACACCTATGGTGTTTTAAATTCCTTTTCATCTCTTACCATCAGCAGAACTGCGTGCTTGTTCGCTGACCTATAACATAAAAACTACGGATTGTACTCCGGCAGTGCTTCGGAAAGGATTTAACGGAAGGAAACAAGTCAGGTCCAACACCTGGACCGCTAAACTATAGCTGGGATTTTCTCTGTATTTCTTTTGGAAAGGTAGACTATTATTTCCAGGTCTCGTATAAGTTTTACAATCGGTCTTTGTAGATTTCGAGCATTATTAAGTATAACTCGGCAACTACGTATCGGATCGTGT
>NJDC01002735.1:671392-684401 GCA_002245475.1 Calephelis virginiensis | reverse complement strand
TATCCCAAAAAAAATATTCCTGTAGGACCATTAACCACGTAGACAACGCCGCGGGCAAAAGCTAGTACAAAATAAATTTCAAAAGACGTACTGTCGAATTGACAAGTACTTCTGTTTTGAAGTCGGTTTAAAAATGATAAAGTGCGAGTCGGGCGAATATATCATATTTATTGTAACAAGGCATCAATCAACTCTATACCACTAGCATATTTCACCATCAAAAACTACTTTGTGTGTTTTCAGTGAAAAAATTCAGTTATAATTACGGTTTATGAAAATGCAAAAAATTTTCAAAACCTGTTTCCTATAATTCATTCAAATTTCACACGATTTTTGGAAAATGGTCTTACGACCCCGCGTGTAAAGGTTTCATGAAAAAAATTATTTCCTGCCGCCATAACGTCATGACGTGTTCCGGTTCGGAGGGTAAGGTAGCCGGTAAACTTACTTTTGCTCGAGGCCTAACATCCCGGCCTCAGGTAGGCAACGCACTATTACCACCTTTGTTGTCTCTAATTTCTTAACATCAGGAAATCCGTCTGCTTGTTTGCCTTCCAACATCATAAAAAAAGAGGCGTTTTTCGCATGATGTTTTCAATACAAACTTTTGATTTACCAAAGAGTACTATTGTACATGTCAACCGGCTATACTACCCTCTGGATACATGAGAGAGTTATTATGGCAGCGGGAATAGATAAGGTGGTGCATCCCTCTAGCAAGTTGCTGTGTAGCATTCTATCAGCATGGCTACCTACTGAAACAGAGGGACAAGGACACTTCTACTCATAGAAATCCGACCAAAATGGGGAAGATTGTAGTGGGAAGTGTGTACTTAAACTAATAAGTTTAAATTTCTCCTACCTTGTCAAAAGTTGCAATATCCTTGACTTCTGGCCCAAAGTTCGATACACGAGGGCGGTCGATCTGAACGAAATCAAATCGTTTCGAACAGCCTTATCTAAGTTCCGGCTTTTGAAACTAAGTCTCGTTGCTTCTAGAAAGTATTTCGATGCTGGTATCGGCAAACCTAAAAGGAAATATTGAGTTTAGAAATCTTATTATAGATTACATAAGAATTTACTTTAGTTAATATAAAGAATATTAGGTTTGAAAAGACTTGTTTTTAAAATATTGCGCTGTTTAGAGACGAATACTTTTTAATATATTGGCGTAAGGATGGAATGACTACAGCGCTATGTTCTTTTATTCTGTTTAGGACAACAACACCATATAAATACCAATATTTTCAATAAAAAATATATATATGTATATATTACAATTTTACACTCATACATTTTTTCCATGAAGGTACTGTTTTACTAGTATAATATCACTTAATCGTACATTAGTAGATAAATTATATAGACTAAACTTAGTGGAATTATGTTGTAGAATATATTCATTTGCGCAGATAGACTACGCATTAAGTCACTATCCTGTTCCGATTTAGAGAGTTATTCCTTACTCTTACCTCACTGAAAACTTACATAAGTAGCTTAAGATCCTAACCTAAAAATGTTTTTTTATATTTTTTTACGTTATTTACTGTTACTTTACATTGTATTACAGAATGATTAGATGGTATTGTTGCAGTGCACTAAAGCAGTGTACTTTCTACCTTTATAGTAACCTGTACTTTACGGACACCATTCGTTCAGGAGAATAATTAAAAGAATTTAACTAAAAGCGGATGGCTCCCATAATTATGTATTTTTACAACAAAGATCTGTCAAAATGTTTTACATTATACGTTTTGATTGGACCCGTGTCCAAAGGTAATTGCCCATATACGAGTATAACGCATCTAACAATAAAACTACATCTGTATGTAATCAAAGAATTTTTTAAAACAATACGTCATTGCTACGTATTGTTTACGAAATGCAACATAAAAAGAGATGTATTAAGGTTTTTTTCGGTGTGTCTCTTTTTCCGCAAAAGTACTTGAGGCATTTTTAACAAATTTCGTGAGCTCTTTATAGGCCAGGTCATTTTAATGATACCTTTTACTGAAGTCAATCTTTTGATTCCATTACTACCCATGAAAAGTCACCTCAACAAGTATAAAAAGTTGTAGGTTATATACAATTAGTATATAACAATTATACAAAGATATTTATGCGCGAATCATAATCACCTCTAGCCTTTAACCAATTGCCAAAAAGTAGATAATGCTCCCAGTTGTTAGGTTCGAGCTCCACAAGCCTGGCCAGGATAGCACGCTTGTCTCCATCCTGCCTGAGGGCAAGCAGCTCCACGTGAGCTTGCACGAATCTGGGCTGTAGGATCACACACCGTTCCAGCATCCGAATAGCTTCACTGGTTCTACCGCTTTTCCTAGAAGTAAGCGTCTATTAGAAACGAAATTACTCGGTAGAATAATATCAAATTATCATGAGTATGCTGATTGTGAGGTTCCCAAGAATTTACTTTACTTGCGAGTTTGGGTTTGGACGATCCAAATGTATGGAATAATTTACTTGTTTCGATTATCCGCTTGAGGCGCTGACAATAATTCCATACATTCAAGGCATTAAACGGAAACGCGATAGCACAGTAAATTTTTTCCCCGTGTTGGTTCGGACTCCTTTGCAGAATAGACCATCTCCCTTCCTGCCAGGCAGCTCGTAAAAGGCGAGCATAGGCTTACCGACACTAATACCGTGCATCTGACGTGCTAGAGTTTCGCAGTAACTAACCCGGATTGGTACCTTACCTACTATTCCTGCCGCCATAACGTCATGACGTGTTCCGGTTTTGGAGGGTAAGGCAGCCGGTAAACTTACTTTTGCTCGAAGCCTAAGATCCCGGCCTCAGGTTGGCAACGCAACATTACCACCTTTTGTGTCTCTAAGCGGGGTGAATTTCTTACCATCAGGAAATCCGTCTGCTTGTTTGCCTTCGAATTTCATAAAAAAAAATCATTTCAAAAACTCACACTTGGCTCACTGACGACTGGTTTTTCAGTAATATTTAACAATGCATAGTTTTTCGTACATAGATGACGTGGAAATAAAATAACAATGTTTTTTTGCAATTTTGCGTCGCTTAAATTTTTATAGCTCAATTATATAATAGGTTGTTATGTTATGGTAGGTATATTGGTCCGGGCTACTTTGTAGAACAGGCCATCTGCCTTTACAGGGTAACAGCTAGTGTAAATAAACAAAATAAATATTAATATTGCCTCTGTGTCTAGCGGCTGTTTTTGGACTTGACTGCATGAGGTTCTGGTTTCAAATCCCGGGTCTGGCAACAAATAGAAAATTGGGTTTTTCTAATTTTCTAAAAAACAAGTTGACCGGGATTGGATAAGTGCCCGGTTAGCGATATGCATTGTGGGACTTAGTGTCTTCGGCTAGTCGTGGGTGCAACGGTTGTGCCTCTGCCTACCTCTTCGTGGATATGGGCGGGAAGATACTTGTTTACTTGTATTAATGGACAAGTTACACAAATTGAATGCAACCCCAAAGTAAGTAAATTTTGCGCTCATGCTATGGGTGTTAGTCAAACATCGTAATAAATAGGCCTACCATTACTAGCACCGTGATATCTGACTAGGTGGTAGAGTTTCGCAGCGATTCGCCCGGATCGATACCATCGATTTTCCTATTCCTACCGCCATAACGTCAGTGCTTGCCATTAAAGTATTCCGGATCGGAGGGTAAGGTAGCTGGTAAACTTACTTTCGCTCGATGCCCAACATTCCGGTCTCAGGTTGGCAATGCATCATTTTACCTTTAGTGTCTCTAGGTGTCATGAATTTCTTACCATTAGGAAATCCGTTTACCCATAAAGTGCAATTTAAAAAAATAGTCACAATTTTTCCCATAAAGTCGGTGCTTATAATATGAGCATTATCACTGTGTTGTTCAGTTTGGATTATATGTTCCGACGGTGATATCAAGAGTCTCCGAAACCGGATTGTTTGTATGAAAACTTTAATTAAAGTAAAGAAAACCAAACACGTCTGTAAGGAGCATGACATTTGGCACTTAATACTCCCTGCCTGGATACAACGTAAGGCACTTGGCGTGAAGATATGAGTGTGTGTGTTGGACGATAGGATCGTTAAGTAACTTATGGAAACTGATAGCTTTGATTTTTAAAGCCGCTATTTTTTCCATCAAAAATCAGTTTGTTAATTTTATTTCTTTAAAAAGTTATCTTCACGCCAATATAACCGACAAATCAGGTAGACGCACCAATTCTCACATAGTGATAGGTGGCAAGAAGAGCGCTAAAGAAGTGAGCTAGGATGTGTAACTGCGCGCATTTAAGTTCGGCCATCATATAAAAACAAAAATTGTCACAAATCTTTAAAAAAATATATGAAAAAGACGGTTTAAATACTTAATAATGTAAAAAAAATATTTCTATCAAAGTAACAACTCTACCTTAATTAATACGTATTCTTCTAACTAGATACAAATTAAATGGCAAATCAAAACTGTCTCTCTTCTTCAATTAATCTTTCTTGTTTAAAACCTTATGCCTTACAATTTAATTCCAACTTCAACTTACTTTAAGCCATGCTTATGATTCCTTAATGGATCTTACGATTTACCTAAATGCAACCTTGATATATAGTTTATTTTAATAACTTGAAAATGAATAAGAATATTTTTGTACGATAAGGTAGAAAATTTTATTAAAGCTTTAATTTATTGTCAATTTAAGAGTTTTCATTATTTAAATACTAGTTGTTGCACGCGTCGTTTCCCACGTCGTTAATGGTCCCACAGAAATATTTACTACATATACTATTTACCACAGAAACTATCCTATGTGTAATTCCAAGTTTCCTTCTATGTCAGTGCCAAATTTCATGAATATCGGTTTAGCAGTGTTTGCGTGAAGGAGTAACAAACAAACAGACAAACTTTCACATTTTTAATATTAATAGGATTTACAATTTGTAACACTCAGATAGATGGAAGATTGACAAAGATATACATTATACAATGGGAATGTGGATAGATGTAGGTGCCCGGAGAGACCTGGGTTGACATTCCACGATAAAATCGAGTTAACCGAGTCAAGAGTATCTTAAATCGGTTTGTATGAAAAGGGTAATGCATGTGGAGGAAGCCTGAAAGTCTGCCAGAATCGTGAAATTTGGCACTCGACATTCTCTGCCTACTTCGTTAGGGACGTTGGGTAAAGATATAAATGTATGTATGTTAAATTTTAAAATGAAAAATTATTTCAATTTATTTATAAGTCCTAACTCCAAGATTGCAATGCACTGGTAATATTTGTGTTATTTAAAACTAATTACTGGTAAATTACTCCTTTTTTGCGTTACAAATTCGTGCTGCTAACACGTCACCCATCGTTGACATGTTATACTTTCGAGGGAAGAGTGGATATACTTACGTAAGAAAATTAAATCTAATCAGACAACCTGCTTAGAAAATTCCCTTACTTATTCAATTATCTTGAAATGCCTGCTACACAATGTGATGTTTTGCAATTGAAAACTATGAAAACTGTACTTTAAAACGTATTATATCTTTTGAACATATTTGGGAAATTCTAGGTTTTTTTAACACCGTATTTTATGAATTTCATTTTGAGAGTGATACAGAATTGGCCCTCAATATTACGAAAATACTTGACATTACGAGCTCTGTGAACTTTCAGGTTCTTGTGAGTAATAATATGAGTGATTTTTAATAATTATTTTATTAAAATGATCTTTCATTTTTTTCAAATTTAGAATTTCATTTAAATTCGTTCAGTATTATTGATAAGTATACTTGTAGTTACCTTTGCAGTTTTCTTGCAAGTTGCAAATAAACAGTTTGTGTAAATATTTCTGTATTGTATTTGGCAATAGAGAAATCGTGTTGTTCGATATTTGGTCGAAAATAGAGGGTTTGGTCGAATATGAGCGAGCCACCTAGGCTCGCTCATTCAACCGAACATCGACCGGTCGACTTTGAACTGAATGGACGGACAAACAGTCGCGAACTAACGCCCGTGAGCATCACGTGTGCACACCTCATATTATTTAAACTAGAGTGGTAGTGATAGTCTATGTAAGATGTGCAGAACCTTCGTCTGAGACCAGAAGTAAGCCGAGGAACCGTGCCAGCGACTCGCATAGGTGCCTGAGCGACCCCGGATTGAAGGTTGGTGACGCATGTTTGCTTGCTCCTCTGTCGACGACCGAAGTTTGACATTCTTCTACCTGATTCTCTTACTCTCACCTCAGTCCACTAACTCTTAAAACATCTCCCTCTGGCCACCTCTTGACTTTTGTCATTTTTTGTCTAGCGTTAAAGCCGGATTACGCTACTAGTGTTGTCAGCCATGAGTCCAATAAATAAAATTTTAGCAATAGTAAGAGATCCACATCTACATCAAACTTCACGGAGCTGTTTATAAAATGCTACATATTTTGTAATTAATTTAATTTTGGAAAACATATTAGAAATGGGTTGGTTACAAATTCTGAAGAGAATGTTTTTCTATTACAAATTATTTTTCAGTATAATAATTTTTTTGGCGATAAATACGCCACGATAAAAGTGTTCGCAATAAAACAGCGCAAACGTTGATATATTTTTGATCCAATCAGTAACTGGCATCGACGTAGGTACCTGTTTATTCGCAAGCCCAGTATTTCCTCGAAGTACATAACGACAAACCGAACGTCTGCATGTTTTAAAATATTAAATAAATATTGTTCAGAATTTTTAGGTTACGCATTTTTAATACATTTTCTAATACCTAGACTATATTAATCATTATTAACCAATATGTTTCGTCTTTTAACAGCTCCGTAAATGTCAATTTAGGTTCGGATCTTAGACTATAAAGACACAGACAAAATATATAACACGAGATTCAATATTTAAGTAACGCCCGAGACAAACTAAAACGCAGAAAATTATAAACTCTGATTTAATAATTTCAATTATATTATTATGATGACGTCACTACATTCTTAACATGAACAAACAAGAAGTACTACTTACTTATAAAGTTTTCCCAAGTTGTAATGTGCGTTGACGTGGTACCTGTTGTACCTGATCGCTTGGAGGAAGTGGTATTCTGCGTTATCTGACCCCGTGACCAGCGTTCCAATGTTGTTGTGGGCGCTGGCGTATGCTGGCCAAAGCCTGCCAATTAAATTATGAGTTAAATCATAATCGTAACCGAGATTTTACTCATAATCAAAACAATCAAATTCATGTTGTAAAATCTATAGTAGATTTATTAGTACTAGATATAATAAACATAAATTTAAACTGATATTTAAACATAAGGAAGCAGCTCTTAAGAGGTTAACATCGCTTTTTGTCACTAACACCGTGACCTTAGCTAGTGCTAATTGGTACTAACGCCCTATCTGTTCCTGTAGTTGTAACAACTTGAAAGTTAACGAGTATTGTCGTGTTTAACCGGTTTAGAGTTAGAGTAGCTTAAAATTTTTTTAACAATTTTCTCTTTTGTCGGAGATTCAACACCTCAACCATACATCGGCAGCGCACTATTACCATACGCAAAAGTCTTTTATACTTTTGCGGCTAAACAGATCCGATTTTGAAGAAACTGTATATGCATATAGTTACAGACCCGATTTTAAAAAGGATTTTTTTAAGTAAACCTTTAAATACTAAAATGGGGGATGAAAGTTTGTGTAAAAATCCAAACCTACTTTCATCCATACTCCATTATATAAATGTGAAAGTCTATCTTTCAGTCTGTCTATCTCTTATCCTTTCACGACCAACCGACCGATTTTGATGAAACTGGATATGCATAAAGTTAAAAAAATGACTTTGAATATTAATAATAATTACAATAAGGATAAAAGTTTCTATTAAAATCTCTATGCCCATTCCATTATCTTATCTTCATCACGGCTATGCCGCTTGATCGATTTTGATGAAATTGGATACGCTTATAGTTGAAGACCCGAGTTGAAACATCGGATTACTTTGACAAAAATCGTACCACAAAGTACTAATACGAGATGAAACTAACGAGGTCTAAACAGCTAGTAAATTAAATAAACCACAAAAGAAGTAACATAACTAATAACTTAATTCTACATACATTAAAGACATGTTATGTGCGTCTTTGTTATACCTCAAAGCTTCTTTGTAGTGTTTGATAGCGCTGTCTTGCTGGTCCGTCTCCCGCAGGAAGTTGCCAAAGTTGTAGTGCAGCTTAGCGTTCCCGGGCAAAGTCACCAGATCCGCTCTGAAATACACTTGCCACTTTACACTTGAATAAAAACACTTTAAGTTTTTTGATGAGAAAGAGGCACTTACGGAAAACAAACTCATAATTCCTAAAACAGGAAATACATCTTGTTTGCTTTCCTATATTTTAAAATTTATGTATAATTCTTCCACTAGATGTTAACATTTTTCGAAAGTGTTCGCTTATAAGTAAGTATCTTCACGCCCATATCCCCGAAGAGGTAGGCAGAGGTACAACCAAGGCACCCACGACTAGCCGAAGATACTAAGTCCCACAATGTGATAGGTGGCAAGCCTATCGCCAACCGGGCACAATTCCAATCCCGACCAACATTTTTTTATTATAAAATTGGAGAAATCCAATTTTATTTTTGTTGGCCGACCCGGGATTCGAACCCGGGACCTCATGCAGTCAAGTCCAACACCCGGACCGCTAGACCACAGAGAGAGAGCTTATAATAAACAAATATCCACAAAACGATGTGATTAAAATTCATTTTAGTTTTTAGTATAATGGTTTAAAGTAGATGAAGTTTAAAATTGAAGATGGTGTTAAGAGTCTCCGAAACCGGCGTGTTTGTATGAAAAGGGTTAATGAATGTGCAAGAAGCAAGGCTGATCTGGCAGGATCGTGAGATTAGTCCCGTTAGGGACTTGGTGCGAAGATATGTTTAAATACATATTTCTTTGTAGTAACATGCCGTTTTATAAACAAAAATTTACTCGAAAAGACATTAGTAGGATTTCCGAAGCAATCAAAAAATACTGTTAATAGGGAACACAAGGTTTAGATAGCGGAAACCTGGATAAACATAAGGATGATGACGACCTCACCTTAATAATGTAGCTCGATCTCTCCAATCGGCGTTCCTCCTATAGGTTCGGGCTACACCGCTAGCTGCCAGCACCGCAAGGCCCACCACTAGTAGCACCCGAGAGCCAGGTTTTGAGTACCACAGCAACTGTACGCCGTACGCTGTTATTATAACACTTCCTACACTGTTGGAAAATATCATCAATAAATAAACATATAAGGACAAATTAGTCAAATTGAATTAAAGTAAACAATTTTTTTTCAATTCAATTTATTTATTTGTCGAAGTAGGTACAGTTATAGGTCTTAATGATTACATTTTAAAGAACGACTAGCCCTGGCCTAGTGGCTTAAAAATATTGTTTAGAAAATACACTTTAAGGAATATAATTTAAAATTTCAAGCAATCAGTTTCACTATTCCACGTACATACGCAAATATTGTAGGCTATTTGCAAAGCTAGTAATAATCCTATGTTAGTTGCCTGCCCTTATTTATGTTATACATAAATAAAGTTTAAGGAAAATCATCCATTTAAATTAAATACTGTTACATCTTGTAAAATTTCAATAAAATCTAAATTATATTGATGTGGCAAATTCCTTCTGAAAGGGTGAAGATACAAAACGCCTTTTTTATTTGTTTAAAGAAAAAAAAATTAGACATATTTAAACCCGTGTCCCTTGCAACAACATTTGGCCATTTGGACAAATGAGGATCAAAACCATGCGGTGAAATTTAAACCTCCTTCCTTAACGTTTCCTATATCATCTTCATATCGTCGAAAGCTCTATGGTCTAAGGGTCCAGTGTTGACGATGACTTCATGAGGTCTTGGCCACGATATTCTCTGGGCAGACAAACAAAAATGTGTTTTTTTTGAATATTTTTACAAAAACGTTACCAAGGATTGCTCGGTTGGCAATATATTTGTTAAACCAACATTCGGCTATTCGTGAGTGCCCTGGTTGTACCAACCTCTTCCAGGATACAAGCGTAACAACACATGACATATAAGCAAGCACACGGCTCTCTAGATGGAAAGAGATAACCGTCGCTTATAGACACCATAGATGTTGTAGATGCATTGCTGTCCTGCAACCGGCGCATAAGTCAAATTTTGCAAGTCTATCGGCTACCCTATCTTCTGTACTAGAGACAATATTATCATGGCGGCAGCAATAGGTACAATAGTGGATCCCTGCCCGGACGAGTTGCAAAACGGTACTCGGACTTATGTGGTTTTGTTGGTACTAACCTATTTAACATTTGCTTGCCTCTTAGTAGCAACCTGGTTGGAAGGCAGATAAGTCTATGCTACACAGTAGACCTGGACCAACATAAGGGGTTACCTATAACCCAACTTCTATTATACCAAGTAGCCCATAAGAGCCAGAGTTAACTTTCTTATCTATAAGACCTTAGGATAAAGTTTTATTTAGATTTACTCTGGTAAAGTTTTACGACGAATTGACGGGATTGGTAGCCCCAACAAATTGTGTTAGCAATAAGTCAAATTTCGTCTCTGTCATATAACACATAGAAGGCAGGGGAGGCTTATGAATACTTAAGAGGCTTAATAGTCATGTCACATATTGGTATCGAATTATTACCAATTCCATTTGCAAAATAATTTTCCAATTTGCCTTTCAATTAAAATTTAATTCAGTACCAAGTACAGGGCACATTTCTGTAGTATTACAGCATTTGTATTTAAAGGAAATTAGCTACATTCAACGAATATTCCTAAATCACGCAAATGAAATCATTGAACTCGCTAAATAATACTTGTCAATATTTTAATATGGTTATAGCGGTATTGATATTCATGAAAATAAACGCTACAAAATATATTTCCATTACTTTTTATGTAAATCATTATCACGCCAATGAAATTATGAAACTCGGTAAACTAAATTCAAACTGATTTGTAAAAGGAGGTAAACGAGCCAGCGGTCGCGTACTGGTAAATGATCACCAACGCCCTCTAGCAGTGCAATATTAGAGGTATTTTAGTTGTGTTGCCAAGTTATAAAAAAGTGCAAGATCTTCACTATAATTCTCATGGCAAGCATTGTTAAAAATAGGGTACAATAAAATAAATGTTTTCAACATTTGCAATCTGGATCTAGTTTTTATACACAGCCGAAAGGTGTTATAATTTTGACATGTTTGTGTGTGTCTTTCTGTGGCATCATATCTTTTGAATAGATGGACGAATTTCGTTGAGAGATTTTTCGTTTAAAAGCTGCTATGGTTTAAATTTTTCTTTAGTACATTTCATATAGGTTTCGTTGGGGGTTATTCAATTATTTATTTTTAAGGTTTATAAAACTATATTATTATTATGGTATAAGTATACGAGTATATGGTAATATTAACATAATTCTGTTAATTGTAAAAACAAAATTCAATAAAAAAATTTAACAACTGCACCTATATTTGTAACGTAAACAGCGAATCCCCGCAAGGGGAGTTACTATGCTTTACAAAAAGCGTTACTAATAATAGAGGTATTTTGGACTATTGCAGGCCTTTAGATCGTATTGTTTTAACGCCAACATAAACCAATATACAAGTAGAAAAATGCTTCCAGAATGGAGCGGTAGACGACCGCCAGGCAACGATAGGTAGGCAACGATGTCAATAAAATTTTATGTTCATATAGACTATGTTATATTCGTACGTTTCTATATCACTACATAGTACAAAAAAGTTGCCCTCTGCCTCTGTCTGCCTATTTGTCTAATCTTTCTTCATTTAATCATATTCTGTTTGAATTTTGACTGTTATTTAGAAATGTATTCACGAACATTTTTACATACGAAATATGGCAATTGAAATTTCGAACGTCATAAAAAACAGTGCACACAATAACCATCAAAAAACTTTTTTGGTAACGCTTGCGCTGCGAACGCTAGGCTCGAACCTTAAAAGAATAATTTACTAAGTAATTGTTTTCATAAGAAGACCTACAAAACTTTACGATAACATATTATATCTATCTCAAACAACTCGCAAACTAAAGCTCAAACCCAAAGCTGATTTTCTAATCAGTATTATTATTCAAATTATATTATTTAAAAAAGTTTATTAGCCCTCTTATATTAAAAATTTCATTTGCCTGATTTCTTTTAAATTAATAGGTACGAGTACTTCAGTTGTTTAGAGGACCGCGTGAGAAGCCGCGTCAAGTGTTTAGTTAAACATATTTAGTTAGTAACCGCCTCGTTGATCGACGGCTTTAAGATAGTGCACACTTGGACGGGCCGCATCGCAGCAAAATGGCCCGCTATTTTTGATGGCCGTGGATTGCCTTTACATATCTTTGCTAGAAGACTCATTTACCTGCAAATATATAAAACCTTGAATATACAAATGAAATTTACCTTGGAATATACAAAACTCGTTCAGCAATGACGAACCCCACTGTGACGAGAATATTGCTGGCGGGCACAAAAGGCCCAATCAGTATCAACAGCCCGACAAAAGCTGGTGAGTGTTTCTGAACCTATTAACAAAGTACATTATTATAAATATCACTCGATCAATCTCCAAGTGAGTTCCAAAACACTTTTATCTAACCAAGTAGTGTGTGTCCTAGACAAGACGCATCAAGTAATGTCTTAGCGCTCATTTAAGAATAAAGTGAAGTAACTCAAAATTCATAATTTAATATTTTAATTATACATACATACATATCTTCACGCCAAGTCCTTTATGCAGTAGGCAGAGAGTATCAAGTGCCCAACTTTACGGTCCTGGATGACCAGCCTTGCTTCCTCCACATTCATTATCCTTTTCATACAAACATGCCGGTTTTAGAGACTATTAGATTTGATCGTGGAATGTCGACCTAGGTCTCCCCGGGTACCTACATACATCCATCTAACTTCGCAATGTAGGTATATGTGCTTTGTCAATCCTTCATCTGTAATTTTTTCTACGTGTCGGAACCAGCGGAGCATGCCCTTTC
>NJDC01002735.1:640758-654453 GCA_002245475.1 Calephelis virginiensis | reverse complement strand
CAATCAGACAGATTGCTTTAATAGACAATTAACACATATGACTTGGTTTTTGAAAGTTTCTGAACCTCCTACTCCCGTACGTCTTGTTCAAATCATCAGAAAATTCAAACTTAGACTTATTGGCATGTAATAAGCCCGCCGTACTTTAATCTGACACGCTCGAGTATATTTTCAAGCCAAAAAAAATTAGAAAGACAACCCTACATGCGCGTCTCTATGTAGAGATTTGATACATAATGGAGGTGTTCAACAATGGTACAGGGTATCTCCCATACTTTAATCCGACGCGCCTAAGTTAGTCCAAAAATCCCCTCTTGGGCTCCCCTACTATAGTAACTACACCAACCAACCGCGAGGCACGGATTTGATTTCCGACCGGGCAGGCATTTGTGTGATGATCATTTAAATTTCTGCATTTCCGAATCTAAATGTTTATTAATTTATTATGTTATCTATTTAAGTACTTCCATGTATTTGTATCGTTGACTAACACCCATAACACAAGCATATATAATTAGCTTACTTTGGGGTTAGATTCAAGTTTTGTAACTTGTCCAGGGTTATTATTATTATTTCTATTTACATGTGGGTTCAAAGATCACTGGGTTTTTCAACATAATAAATGCCAATTTTTGTATGGAACTCCAATTAATACAGTTTTAAATAATAATACCACTACGTGTGTGTTAAAAAAATTCTCCTTATCATCATATGTAAGTGGCCAGATAATACAGGGTGTTTCTGTTAAAGAACACTTTGTTCCATTTAGTATTTTAATATGATGGATGAAATAATGATACCTTACTATAATAAGCATGTTGACAGGTTTTTTTACTTGGAATTGTTAAACCTTCTCTTGATTTTTCATAGATTTTTCATAATTTCGTACACACGTTCAAGTAACGTTTCGTAGTCAGTGATGGGACTAAAAGGTATTCTAAATATTGACTCGTACTATAAACTACTTCTACACAATTTTGTAAAAATCTTTTCTGTGGTTTTCACGAACCTAGAGAAAATTTTCAATTTCGTTGTCGGGATTGGATATGTGCCTGGTTCGCGATAGGCTTGCCACCTATCACATTTTGAAACTTAGTGTGTTCGGCTAGTCGTGGGTGCCCTGGTTGTGCCTCTGCCTACCACTGTTGGGTATGGGCGTGAAGATACTTTTATGTACAGGTTTAGATTTATTACTGCGTTATCATATGTATAGTAACTAATAAACCACATGCTGAATTTCATATCATACAATCATTGCTTGTATTCGTATTCTAAAACCTACCACCGGATCGGAACGCAACATCCATAGACGATGACGTGATAAGTCTAGAATAATGACGTCATTTCTTTAGTGTACCTATTTGTAAAGTAATGTAATTGATAGACTTACGCAAACAATACCATGTACCGTTACCAATTCGGAGTTTATAACAGACATACCTACTCGAATAGGTACTATCTATATAATTCGTCTGCTTGTTTCTACAAATACCCATCCTACCGCCTATCAATACCTACTATAAAATGCTTAAAGTTTGCAAAGAAAATCTTTACACATGTCATAGGAGAAAAAAGAAACAGACGGCAAGTATTTCTGATGGCATAAAGACACTTAACGTGTTATTGATGCTTTCAGAAGAATTGACATTCATTTAAAAGAAACTGAGATATACATAATGTAAATACGAGGAATGAAAATAATCTTGCTGTGCATTTGTCCCGTCTCCACAGAGTTAGTCATTCTTTCATGGGCCAATGTATACGCTTTTACAATAAACCTCCCGATTTTATGAAAGACCTGCCTTTAAATAAATTTAAAAATGTGTCAAAGTGAAATTGTACAAAAATGGTTACTATACCGTTGCTGAATATCTGTCGGATAAGTGTTCTTAGGATTAATTGCTCCTCATACTAGTCTCTTACTAGTAATGATGTGAGATGAAATACTAATAAATTTGTATAGAATAAGGAAAAAAAGACAGGCCGCTGAGTTTCTTGCCGGATCTTCTAAGTGTGTGGCCGCGTTCCGATCCGGAGGTAGTTTTTAGTATTACGTACATTCGTCACAAGTGCCTCTTGTAAGGTGAATGTGAATAAAAATATATTCTATTCTATTCTATTCTTGCTGTTATGTAAACTCGGATCTTACGTTTCTCGCGTCAGTTTACCGGACAAGCTATCTTTCAAATCGGAACATAAATATAACAAGCACTGACATTATGATAACAAGTGTACCAATAAGGGCTTTCTCAGCCATGTCAAATCACCAAGTCCGATTAACTTCACTGGTGGAATATGCAGTAACATAAATGACAAAATTATTCCTATGATGATGGGAATGACTAGACAAATAAATTGATAGGCAAAAAAGACCATAAGATTTTCTTAGTTGCTACAGATAACAAAAATATTAGCTGTACAGCTAAACTTCGGTTATATGATAAAATAATACATTAATTTTTATCATTAATATAATTCACTAGGGTACATAATACGTTGTAAGCAATATATTAGTTAAACGATACGAATGGATTTAGGTACCCGAATAGATGTAGTAACTACATTTCACGAATGAATTGTTCGAGTACTTTCCGAAGGTGTAAGAGCCTTTACCATGAGTTGGGATAGATTACGTTTAGCAAAACACGGAGAAAATTTATGTATGAATTGTAATTTAAGTATGAATTGCTTAAAAAACAGAAATTCGTCAAAACCTTTTTGAAGAAACCAATTATGCACAAGAATTACTCGTAAGTAAATAATGATATTAAACTGAAAGGCAAACTAAACAAGCGTATAATTTAGAAGTAAGTAGACCGAACATTTATAAAATATAAAGGCTCCAATTTAGTCGGTGCAGTTTACGCTAGAATAATACACTTGGGAGCGCACTTACCTATGGTAAACTAGAAGCGAGGATAGGAAAAATATGCACGCTAGCACGTCTGCTCTCCCCACTACACCGGCTACCTGTGGAAATGGAAAATATTTATTGTTATTCTAGCTTTCATCATATTTTATACATATTTGTTACGCTACTTTGTACTTTGTATACAACTTAATATAGTTTGATCTCATATATTATTTTATTGCCTTTGTGGTTTAGCGGTCCGGCGTCGGGCTTGAATACTTGAGGTTACGGGTTCGATCCCCGGGTCCGCAACAAAATGAAAAATGTATTTTCTATAAATTTTAAAGAAAGAAAAAATTTCGCCCCAGACAGGATTTGAACCTGTAACCTTTCGTCTCAAGCCGACGAATGCTCTAACCAATTGAGCTACTGAGGATTCAAGTTTTTTCTTTCTTTAAAATTTATAGAAAATTTATCCCAAGCACAGGGCAAGTGCTAAAATAAAAATACGTTGCGATGAAAAATGTATGTTTTCAATTTTCTATTAAAAGATAACGATGCCCGGGATTTGATATGTGCCCGCTTGGCGATAGGCTTGCTACGTACCACATTGTGGGACTTAGTGTCTTCGGCTAGTCGTGTGTGCCTTGGTTGTACCTCTGCCTAACTCTTCGGGGATATGGGCAGGAAGATACTTTTTTTATAAGTACTTATTTGCTTTGTGTATTTTGGCTTGATTTTTGAAGTGAAAATTTCTTTAGCACTTTTTTTGGAATGGGTAAAAACTTCTAAACTTGCGTCAGATCGTCAGAACGTAAGACGGCACACTGCGCATGCGCAAATAAGACGGCGCGAGATCTAAAATAAAACGTTAATTCATTGCTGTTTTTGTATTGCTTAGATATTTCCAAAGAGTATAGGATGCGCAATGGATAATACGTCGCAATATACCTACCATTACATTCACACAGATAGCAGATATGTATAATATCAACAGACATTACTCTATTTGTTCCATCTTGAAAATAATCTTTATGTGTAGACGAGCAATGTTCGTTGTACAGATAATATGACGACGTTATGTCTTACTTTAGTGAATTTTTGTCAAGCCAAATGCAGGTTATTGCTATGAAAATAATATTTGTGCAGTAATGATAGTACTTTCATACTGATAATTAAAGCAATTCGTGTAAAACTATTCCCTAAAAATTCCAAAATATCAAAAATACACAACGTTAATATTGAAATTTTCATTGCTGCCGGCACTCCCAGAGTGCAACCCGTCTTTTTTTTCATTTTTCAGTAACAACTTATACCCAGGTAGGTTTCTCATGTACAAATTAAATTATTTTTTAATCGTCATTATCGTCATCGTCGTCCTAGCGATAATACGAATGTGTACTTAAGTGCAAATTCAATTACGGGAATTGACTGTTCGCTTTTCTACTAGTGCTAGTTCTGCTTTTAAAAAAATACTTGATTAACGAGTTGCATAAATAATGTATACATTACCGCTTCTGTATGTACAGGATGTACTGCAAATAATAAGGCTGCTAGCGCGGCAAACGGGCGTTGCAACCGCGCGATTGTTACGCACGCCCGCGCGACAAGCGCGCAACACGCGGCATGCAACGCTACGTTGCACGCATGCCACCACCACGGCCTCAGACCCGCCAGGGCGTAATTTAACCTGTAACAAAGACGGATCATATTACAAAATGAATCATATTATAAACTAGCTGTTGCCAGCGTCTTTGCATGCATGGTAAATTGTCCCATAGGAATTTTTTTCGGGATAAAAACTATCCTATGTGGTAATCCAAGTTACTCTCTATGTGTGTGCCAAATTTCCTGAAAATCGGTTCAACAGTTTTAGTGTGAAGGAGTAACAAACAAACTTACAAATTTTCGCATTTATAACTTAAGTAGGATGATTTTCGCAATAAACACAAAATTATCAAACACTGATAGACAAAGATGGTAACTTTGTTGCGCACTCACTAAACTAATTTCAAGTTATCGCTATCTTCTTTCGACGAAAGTAATAGAAAGAGACAAAACAATTTTAGTGCTGTCAGACGACATTCTACAGACGTTTAATGATAGTTTTAATCACTCAGGAAATGTTGATTAAAAACATCACAATTTGACATATCAGGACTTATATCAACATCATCATTCTCATCAACCGGAGGACGTCCACTGCTGGACATCTCCCCCAATAAGCGCAACAATATGACTAATATGACATGTCTAAAATGTTCCATCCCTTTTGTCTTTGTTTCATTTAAAAAAGATAGCATGCGTATACCATATGTTTAGTTTGTGTTTAAAACCTCTAAACCCTAATATTAAAATTATCGTGTGACAGGAATATTAGCGATATTATTTTTAAATTGCCTCTGTGGTCTAGCGGTTTAGTCGTTGAACTTGACTGCATGAGGTCCTGGGTTCGAATCCCGAGTCGGTCAACAAAAAGAAAATTGGGTTGGAAAACCAATTTTCTAATACCAATAAAAAAGGTTGCTCGTGATAGGATATGTGCCCGGTTGGCGATAGGCTTGCCACCTATCACATTGTGGGACTAAGTATCTTCGGCTAGTCGTGGGTGCCCTGGTTGTGCCTCTGCCTAAGACTTCGGGAATATGGGCGTGAAGATACTTTTATTTTCTTACTATTTTTAAATCTTTATAAATGAATTCCCATTTAGCGTGGTCATCGCCTCACGCCCAATCAAATGGATCGATTTTACTCTTTTTTATGTTGTGTTAGTTATTATCAGGAGAAATTTCCTATGAAAAGAAAAGTTGTAGGGAAAAAGGGACAAACTATACCTTATTCCATACGAACTATTAGTAGCCGTTAATTCAAGAGATATGAAGTTTGCAGGGTTGGCTAGTCATAAAGTAATATAAATAGAGTAACATATTTTTTTAAATACGAAAAATTTAAGGCTACAATCTGACTTTTAACAGATCAGACTCCGTAGACAGTTATAAAATACTCTAAATTAGAGTAGCCTGTTATGCAAAGAAAAAAAATGCACCGCTAATTCCAGAGATGAAAGTATCGAGTACCAAGTGAACAAAGTTCGCCAAGTCGGCTAGATATATTTTGTAACAACTAGTCACAGGGGCTGATGACGGAAAGAGAGAAACGGAAGAAAAGATAGTCTGCTACCATTTCTTTGTATTCTATATGAAACATAACCAATATATTTTCTATAAATTTTAAAGAAAGAAAAAATTTCGCCCCAGACAGGATTTGAAACTGTAACCTTGAGACGAAAGGTTACAGGTTCAAATCCTGTCTGGGGCGAAATTTTTTCTTTCTTTAAAATTTATAGAAAATTTATCCCAAGCACAGGGCAAGTGCTAAAATAAAAATACATAACCAATATAGTCAATTATCTGTGGCCTTCTTCTTTCTTTCTTTAGGTTTTGGCGTTCACATTAGTATTTTGCCATTAGTCAAGTATAAATTTGCATTTTACCAAATTCGGGATTCAATTATAACTAGCTATAAGTCGTTAATAAGTTATGTCAGGGTCTTGGGTAAAGCGGTGACCTCATTACTCAAGCTCCTATAATGAGATTTGGCGGTGACGAGGAAATACCCAATACTCTAATTTCTTCGTGATTATTTCATTTGTGCACTTTACTTCGACCATCTTTTATCTTGATGGCGCTAAAACTATCTACATTATACGTCTTATAATTCCTAAGTAAGTCCGTATAATTATGTATAACTGAAAAACCTATAAATAATCAGAATTAAAAAAATGTTGAACATACGAATGGTACATTTACATTAATGGTACATTAATGCGCGTCGACATTTCTTATACAACCACCGATTGGAATCCTGTTGAAATTTAAATAAAAAATACGAGAACGAGCACTAAAGTTTAAATAATCGTAAATTGGAAGCAACTCACAGCAAAGAGTGTTAAATAAAAAAAGTTGCAGGCTAATTACATTTTGAAAGTCGGTTGTTTAAGGTATTATACCGACAAAGATAACAATGTTCCAAAATTAAACCCATTATATGGAAAGTTACTTCTACTTAGGTTTATCTTGTTTATTAACTACAGCACCTAGTTGAAACTTATACAGAAGAAATTCAAGTTTACATTATTTGATGTCAAATATTATTAAAGTTTTCATTGTGTTGGCTAAGTTAAACTGCTTTGGACGTAACTTTAAAATTAATTGTTACAGTGCTATTTCGAACATCATTGTTTTCTTGGGGACAGATTTATGAATAAAATGTCCTAGTAAGCGAGACTATCAAATTAGACTATTTTTACGTCATAAGAAGGCAAACTTTCTTGCGAACAGACTTTGTGAATAGAAGATCGTAATAATCGAGTGCAAATTACCCTGCGTATTATAGGAAGGCAAACAAGCAATCGCATTTATTGTGAATGGATTTCATAGAAGATTGTAATAAGGGATTTCAAATTATATCGCATATAAATTATGGGAAGGCAAACAGGCAAATGCATTTCTTGTGAACTTTTATAAATAGAGGATCATAATATGCGATTTCTAATAATATTGTGTTTATATTGTAGAAATTCAAACAAGCAGGATAATTTCTTAGGAACAGATTTCAGTAATAAAAAAATGAAGTAGGCGACCACAAATTACATTGCGTTTATATTATGGGAAGACAAACAAGCAGACGCATATCTCGTGAATAGGAATTGAAATTACAAGCAATTTGTGTTTATGGTATAGGAAATGAAACAAGCAGAATCATTTCTTATAAACAGATTTTATAAATAGAAGATTAAAATAAGCAAGTACAACTTACACTGCGTTTATATTATGGGAAAGCAAACAAGCATAGGCATTTCTCGTGAATAGGAGTCGTTGGTCGAGTGGCTAGCGTACACGCCTAACGATATCGACCAACCACGAAGCTCGGGTTCGATTCCCGACGGTTGCAGGCATTTGTGTGATGAACATTTAGATGTCTGCATTTCCGCGTCTGGATGTTTATTAAATATATTCTGGTATCTATTTAAATATTTCTATGTATTAGTATCGATGACTATCACCCATAACACAAGCATACAATTAGCCTACTTTGGGGTTAGGTAAAACCTATTTAGATAAAAAAATTACAATAACATTTTATAACTGCTTATTTTTGTAAGCAGTCGCATTTGTAGTAGAAGATTGTAATAAGCCACTTTAAGTAACGTTATGTTTATATCATAGAAATGGAAACAAACAGACGCATTTTGCGTGAATTTATAAAAAGAAGATTATAATCAGTAATCCAAATTACATTGCGTTTATATGATGGGGAGGCAAACAAGTAATCGCATTTCTTGTAAATAGATTTCATGAATTTAAATTACATTGTATTTATATTACTTATAATGACACAAATACACTTATGAACACAAGTGCTATAGACAACAAAAAAAGATAATAGATTTTTGCCAAACCATCGTCATGTTGGCAGTTTGGTTCATAGCGGAATCGGCAGCTGAAAAAATCTGGATGAACTGATACAGGACTTTGCCAACAAGTAAAATAGTCTGTCAATCTAAATTACTAAATTGTTTTATCAGCGCTGGCTTCATCACATACCTACATTATAGAAAGCCATGTATGCAAATTATCTTAACCTTGTTTCTTGTTGTACACTATCTAACTACATCTAGATTTAATCTGGATAAGTTCCTGAGTTGATTGTCATTGAAATCGTAACTTTGTTATATAGCTTCAGATAAGAAGAGATGGAATATGCAAGGCGCTGACTTACAAGTAATTTCAATAACCAATCTACGTTGGAAGTTTGTGTGACTATAATTTAATAGGCAACATTTGACCTAATAATAATTAAGCGCAGTAAAACCACATATTATAAAGACTCCAACTATTTGACACGCGCTACACAGTTCAATACTTTAGCATTTGTTATCGATTTCATTATTGAACAGTTTTTATTCCTAACTAGCTGTCCCGGCGAATTTCGTTCCACCCGTTCAGTTTGTGTTGAAAAAAATAAAATGTTGTTTTTCCTAGTTTCCGAGAAGTTTTTTTTCCTTCTTCTTATCTTTTAAACCTTCCCTGGACTTGAACAAATAGTTTAAAACCAGAATTGGCCAAATCCGTTTAGCCGTTCTCGAGTTTTAGCGAGACTAACGAACAGCAATTAATTTTTATTTATATAGATAGATAAATGATTTTTAATTTTAATTATCAAAGTCGCGATTTGATAATTATTTTTTTAGAATATACCAAATGCTATCGAAATGGTCCCACATAAATTTTATCAACATACTTCTAGTAGTTTTTGAGTTACACTTAATAATGTATACATTTTTAACTTATTTATTTATTTATTTAAACAGATACACCACTGGCTTATCACTAGACATTGTTAATTACACCACATATCAGTTTTGTTCAAAATGATTTGCCTTTAAAGGTATATACAACATTCACAATAATAATGCAGCTACAATAACTTATCTTGACGACCTTATCCTGTTAATGATTTATTAAGTTTAATTCAAAAACCACTAGTCGGATCATGACAAAACTAATAAGCGACTATCTCAACATCATGGCCTATTTTTATAAAAACAATGAATAACTATAATAATAATAAAAATGAATACTCAGAATTGTGTATCTATAGGACATAACTACCCGCGTTAACGGGTTAGAAAGTAATTAAAAATTTCGCCGCGGGACTTGAATCCTCAGTAGCTCAATTGGTTAGAGCATTCGTCGGCTTGAGACGAAAGGTTACAGGTTCAAATCCCGTCTGGGGCGAAATTTTTTCTTTCTTTAAAATTTATAGACAATCCATTAAAATCTGGATTACCACTAATGTCGAAATCACGTAACAAACATACAAAAAAATATGTTTATACAATCGAATGGAGAACCTGCTCTTTATTTGGAGTCGACTAAAAGGTATAACAGGGATAAAAAATATAGCATACTAAACTAAAATGAACTTTTTATTCTTTTCATAAAGCTATATTATTCCATATCTTTATAAGGGTAGACGATAAACTAAACTGAAAATGTACTTTATTATTTAAAAAAATCTGTTGTTACTGAGAAATATTAAAAAAGTTAATGAT
This sequence comes from Calephelis virginiensis, assembly GCA_002245475.1. Classification (NCBI taxonomy): domain Eukaryota; kingdom Metazoa; phylum Arthropoda; class Insecta; order Lepidoptera; family Riodinidae; genus Calephelis; species Calephelis virginiensis. The sequence continues at coordinate 644,485 of NJDC01002735.1, read as the reverse complement.
CTAGAGGTCCGGCATCGGATCTTACTTCTGAAGGTCCTGCGTTTTGATCCCCAGGTCGGAATACAAAAAAAAAGAAAACGTGTATTTTCAATTTTCTAATAAAAACAACGTTGCCCGGAATCGGATTTGTGTCCGGTTGCTTGCCGCCTATCAGATCGTGGGATTGTGTCTTCGGCTAGTTGTGGGTGGACTGTTTATGCCTTTGCCTACCTTTTCCGTGATTAGATCGCGAAAATACATTTTTTAAACTTATTTTATTGTTGCTTATCATCTAGAATCTGGAAGTTAAATACAACTCAACCCTCGTTTTAAGTATTTTTCGTGTACAAAATAGTTCTTACCTAGCTAAAGTACCTATAGCTAAATTTCATATGTCAAATAAAAAAAAAATTAAATTTGAGGGACCCTAATACGGTCCTATAGCAATATATTTTCTATTGACGTCTCCTATTTAATAACTACTAGCTGTTGCCTGCGGCTTTACCCTCATTTTCACAGAAATCCGTTGTGCGATCGGGATTGAAAGTAGCGTATATGTTAATCCAGATCACTGTCTATCTGTGTTTCAAATTTCAGACAAATCCATTGACCTATTCCAGCGTTAAAGAGTAACAAACATCCATATATATATACAAACTTTCGTATTTATAACATTAAGGCCTCATACTTAGTCAGCCAGAAGAGCCAATCAGCGCACTCCCCCGTTCCATGATTACTATGAAATATTGCGCTCTAAAGTAAATGTCTTAGGTGTCAAATCACTATTTTTGGCACTATACAAGTAATTTAAAAAAATATAAAAACTGAAACAGTTATCTTTTAGGTATAATACTTATCTATGTTTATGTTAAATCTGGTGTCGATATTTTCATAATTGAAGTAGACAGTTGGGTTTTGCTTTATAAAAAGGGTTAACTTTGTGATTTTTTTCTATCGAGCAAATTGAAATGAATCGTGTTTTGGAAACACTGGTCTTATAAAGCATTTTAATGTTAATCTTGTGTAATTTTTTCGCCAAGATCCATAATTGCTTTGTATGAAAAAAACAGTATATTGCTGACGTATTTTAGCATACATGGCCCCTTAATAGGATCTCTCTTAAAATTTCGGTTTAAAAGGTATAACAGTTTTTTAAACTTTGTAAGCAGCCAACACCTAACTTCAAGTTGTCACTTTCATCAGGAGAGCCGTCTGCTTGTTTGCTTACAACACAAAGCATAAGTATCCTTTTATTCACACACACACACACACACACACACACACACACACACACACACACACACACACACACACAAAATTTGTTTGTTGTTTACATTGTTAGACATTGATCGTGTTAATATGTATGTGTTGAAACAAAAAATTGATATAATTATAATGATGTTATAGAATAGTGAATAATATATGCGAAACTTTAATAAACTGCAAAGTTTTTGCAATTCCAATATGCTGTATCGATATTCGGCCAAATATTTCGATCAAAACAATAAAATACGAATCAAACAGCCTACGAATATTTTACCACGTTATTTTCACAAACAAGTTTAACCCAAATTCAAAATATTTGTAAGGAAAGCCAAATGTGACCTTTTTCTCGCAATTTACCGAGCAGCGGGCAAGAACATCTTATAAGTTTTGAAAAGGTATACTCATTTTACGTTAGTTTTCTTCCCAACGGGATGCGTCTTACAGCTGTACACTCTGGAACAAAAGTGCTTAGTAGGTAAAATGAATATCGTATATAAGTCTTGTTTCTGTAGATTTTAATTAGAGAGAAAGTTCATGTTTATTTCCACATAAGGCATAAAACTTTTATAGCTTTCAAGTTAAACCAAAAATTCATTTTTATGATTTCATCATTATACCGTGTTTTCTTAAATATTTTTTTATTTTTAAATATTTCAACTAGGAATTTCAACATGAAAATCTAGAAATTATTAAAAAAATAAGCCGACCGACCGGAGTTCGAACCCGCAACCTCATGGAGTACAGTCGTACACCGTGCCGCTAGACCACAGAGGCTACAGGGTAGGTTCTCTTTAACTGAAAAATATTTGTAATTAGTAAATTCAAGATAAATCTTGACTTTCTATAAATTTTAAAGAAAGAAAAAATTTCGCCCCAGACAGGATTTGAACATGTAACCTTTCGTCTCAAGCTTTCAAGCAAATCTTGACTTTTTTAGATATAAATTGATTGGTGCGCTTTAATCTCGTTTTTTCATTCCATAAAAATATTCACGTCATAAACAAACACAATATATCGTATAGGTATAATAGGTAATAAAACAAAAAAGAAATTTAACTTTATTCCACATTTATAAATATTCATTTACAACTAACACACATATTCAGCAAATTAAAAATGTTCAACACACATACATACATATCTTCACGCCACGCCCTTACGGGGTAGGCAGAGAGTATCGAGTGCCAGACCTCACGATCCTGACAAACCTGTCTTGCTTCCTTCACATTCATAACCCTTTTCATACAAAGACGCCTGTTTCGGAGACTCTTGACACCACCCTCGGATAATATCCGATTGATCTGATCGTGAAATGTCAGCCTTGGTCTCCCCGGGTACCTACATCCATCCACATTCGCATTGTATATCTGCTTTATCAATCTTTCATCTGTCATTCTTTCCACATGACCGAACCAGCAGAGCTAGATGTTCAATAAAACCTAGACAAAACATCAGGTCAGTTTTCAAACAAAAAATCTTCATCGCAATCGCTACATCCGTTCAAAACACACAGACAGACACATCATATTTATAACACACTTAATCCCTTAGACGTTCGAATAACAAAAGAGGTAGTAAAACTTTTCGTTATTCAAGGAAAATTGGATTTTGAAAATATTAGAGTACAGGCTAATGGACTTTGATAAAATTAGGCAGGTCTACAAGTCGTAAGATTTGGCACTCGATACTCTCTGCCTATCATGTAAGGAACTTGGCGTGAAGTATGTATAAATACTAAATAAACTTAAATACTAAGTAAACTTACTTTTGCTCGAGTCCTAACATTCCGGCCTCAGGTTGGAACTCACCATTACCACCTTTAGTGCCTTTGGGGGGGCGTGAATTTCTTGCCAGGATCAATTATAGGAAAATCTATATATTAATACGTGATGCCAAAACTTTCGACCCCTTTTTACGAAGATTGCGCGAACGCATGAGCATAAAATTTGGCATACTTGTAATTTATGTGTAGGAGAAGTGCAGAACGCTAATATTTTTCAATAATAATGTTTAAAAAGTACATTAAATCAATAAATAAAACATTACCCATACTACCAGGCATTTGACACACACACACACACACACAAATATATTGATGATAACGATAAAAAAAAACAGATGGCGCACTAAAAAGTTTGGAAACAAAGTAGTTGGGATTCAAATGAAGATGGCGTTCTTATCAACAAGATATTAAAATTTATTATGATTGAATTTTGAGCAATGGGCGACCACTAGAAATATCAAAAACATATACAAATACTTTGTTTCTTAACTATCAAACATAAGCCATCAGCGATAACTAAAAAAAATTCCAATAAATTAAAAATAAAATAAATGAGATCCGCTTATTTTTTCTTCTGACCTTAATGATTTAAAAAAAAAACATAATTTCTCTGTCTCAAACATTTTGTACTTTTCACGAAGCTAAAACCACATTAAGCGAAACTTATTATTAGCCCTCGTCTAACTTATTTGTGTTGAA
>NJDC01002735.1:600187-630249 GCA_002245475.1 Calephelis virginiensis | reverse complement strand
AAAAATTGTAGATGTTACTATCTTGGTTGACTTTTAGTGGTTTCTAATTGTTCATTTTTAAAAGCAGTGTTTAATGACCGTAGCACACTTATTAATTAAAAGTATCTTCACGCCGATATCCCCAAAGAGGTAGGCAGAGGTACAACCAAGGCACCCACGACTAACCGAAGATACTAAGTCCCACAATGTGATAGGTGGCAAGCCTATCGCCAACCAGGCACAATTCCAATCCCGACCAACATTTTTTTTTATTAGAAAATTGGAAAAATACAATTTTATTTTTGTTGGCTGACCCGGAATTCGAACCCGTTACCTGTTGCAGTCAAGTCCAACACCCGGACCGCTAGACTACAGAGGCGATACTTATTAATTAATTATAGATAAAGTGTGGTCCCAATATGTCTGAACCTGTAGAACGTAGACGTACTTGACGATATGTTTGTGGAATACCAATATTGATGATAGGTCTGAATTCAGAATGATTAGCATGTTATATAAAGAGATCAGTTGATATTGACACATTAGCTTGAAAAATTTGATTAATGAGTATGTCTTTGGTCTTTGTATCTTTTTATCCTTTGTAGTTTAGTAGTTTATGTCTTTAGGAAAGAATTGATATTTTTGAGAAACCCTTTTCTGGGGACTTGTAACTTCATAATATTATTGCTACTAAGTTAGTATCTTCACGCCCACATCCATAGTAGGCATAGTCACAACCAGGGTACCCATGACTAGCCGAAGACACTAAGTCCCACAATGTGATAGATGGCAAAGCCTATCGCCAACCGGGCACATGTCCAATCCCGGGCAGCTTTAATTTTATTAGAAAATTGAAAATATACATTTTCTAATTATTTTTTTGCCAGACCCGGGGATTGAATCCGGGACCTTAAGAAATCAAGTCCAACATCTGGACCACTAGATCACAGATTATTATTGCTATTATTCAGTAAAAATAAGGACAGTTTGATTAAAATTCTATTACAAATGTCTATAGTTGATATTGGTGTTCAATAAATATTTTTCATGTGCTATGAAAAAAAACTTATAGTGCTACTATTTAAATTATGCGCATCGGCCTTACACTTTACTCTTGTTAGACTTTATACTTTTATTATTAAATTGGCTGACCTAATCTAAATTTAAGTGAAACGAATAATTATGTAATAACAATAGTATATACAAAAATCTTTAAAATACATTCGGAATTCCGAAGCTTGACTAATATATACCTACTATTCGTGTTTCCTAATGGCTGACCATTAGGCCAACCACAATAAACACCATCGATGTTTCAGATGATTTGCTGTTCTGTGATCGGAATTGTGGTATCGGAATAGTGGTCTTGTTGGTAATGTTTTAATAATATAATAAAATATTTATATACATATTCTATATTATATAGAGGAACTGGTTCAATACGGGGATCAAATAAAACTAAACAAACATTGGCCATCGCATACCAAAAGTTTCGTAACACGCAACTAATGTTAAACGCAGTTTCTGTAGACCTAAAAGCAATGTTTAAGGTATCATTAACGGTATTTAGTCTATCATTAAAGAACAGTTAACGATTATGGGGAGACGATTAGTGAAACGTATTATTGTACCCACACAATTGCTACTAAAGTTTTCATGGTAAATTATTTAAAGTAAAATTGAACAATTATAAAGTATTACGTATTCAAGAATCGATTTTTATCAACTTTTTTCATTCCACTAATACCTACATAACGTTACCGATTTGAAAGTTACTTGCTAAAGTTTCAGCCTTTAAACAATAATATGACAATGCAAAAGTGTATTTTTGAATAACATACACAGATAAGGTTTTAAAAATACTATGTAACTCGTTACTTGAGTGGCACTATTGACAATAGCAATACTATGATTACAATATTATGATTTTATATTTTTATTATAGTACACGGAATATTTTTATAGGTTCTTCGGTAGGTGAGAAACAAAAAAAAGAACACTTATATTCCCATGCAAAATTATTACAGACGGGCAATGTCAAGCGGCAAATATAGATTTTGAACTAAAACTACATGGAAATCACATATTGCTTTAGGATTTATGATGCGACAGACACCCATACACATATAGATACATCTAACTTGCTGTAGCGTAGCGTACGTATGTAATCAGTCATGACAATACAATACATAACCCTCTTTTTCTTCGATAGGCCAACCATCGCATTGTGTGACTTAGTGTTTGCAGCTAGACTTGGGTGCTCTGACTGTGTCTCTACCTACCTCATCGGGGTTACGAGCTTGAAGATACCCGTCTTTTTCGCCAAGGGTTAAAAACGTGTTAATTTTTTTTAATTTTAAGGATCCCAAAAAACTGAGGGTATTAATTCATCCGTATGTTTTTTTCTATGCTTATTTCGAGATCACTCTACCTTTTCCGAATGGATTTTAATTGTTCTTTTTGCAAAAGGCCTTATTTCATTTATGGCCCAATGTAAATAATTAACCACGATCCGAAAATGGGTTTATGAATTGTACTTAATAATAAATACTATTATTGCATACTTCAATAATGTAGTAATAACAATGAAGTCAATTTTACAGTTTAACTACTACTTAGTTATTAACAAAACAAATTTAAAGATAAATAGTTTAAATTTAAACCAATATCCAACCTTATTTGTACTATTAATTTTATAGCCAAAAATTAAGAATTCTGTTTGTGCAGCCTTAAAATAATTGTTTAAGGTTGGCACCATTATTGCTACTTAAAAGAAAACTGTTAACGTTTTTGGGAAGATTACTGGATCTTTATTTTACCTACAAACATTATTAAAACTTATTCCCTTTAATTGAAACTCGTATTTCGTTAGCCATTGTAAAATATTTATCACTACATAGTATAAAACAAAGTTGCTTTCTCTGTCCCTATGACCCTTTGTATGCTTAAATCTTTGAAACTACGCAACGGATTTTGATGCGGTTTTTTTAATAGATTAAATGACTGCAGAAGAAGGTTTATATGTATACTAGCTGCTACCTGCGGCTTCGCCCGCGTTTTCACAGAAACCCGGTGTGCGATCGGGATTTAAAATAGCCTATATGTTAATCCAGGTCACAATCTATCTGTCTTCCAAATTTCAGACAAATCCGTTCAGCCATTCGAGCGTGAAAGAGTAACAAACATCCATACATACATACTTACAAACTTTCGCATTTATAATATTAATAGGATAATAGGATTTCATAACTGTGTAAAAAATATAAAAACTAGACTACATGCGCGACTTCACTTGTCTCATTAGAGTATCAGAATTTTTACATATTAAATATATAAATCTTTAATAATAATATTTTTTTTATATTAAATGTAATATATTTTTTTTATATTAAATGTATAGACGTAGAAAATAAGAGGCATTGAAAATAAATGATAATAATAATAATAAATATTGCAGGACAAGTCACACGAATTGAATCTAAACCTAAAGTAAGCAAGTTATATGCTTGTGTTATGAGTGTTAGTCAGTGATACTAATACATAAAAATACTTAAATAGATACTAGAATATATTTAATAAACACCCAGACCCGGAAATGCAGACATCTAAATGTTCATCACACAAATGCCTGCCCCCATCGGCAATCAAACCTGAGCCTCGCGTTTGGTCGATGTAGTTAAGCGAGTACGTTAGCCACTCGACCAACGAGGCGGTCAATGTAAATCTTTACTTCCATTTCTACAATTTGGTGACACGTAGCTTAGATTTTATGATACACATTTATTTTATGTGAGAGGTCAGTGAACTAGCATACAGCTCTCTTGGTGGTAGAAGATAACCCTCGCCTAAAGACCCATAGACCGGAGCATGACAAAGTGATTGTGGTGGCAGGAATATGCAGGGCGGCAGTTTGGCGCAACTTTCATATAAAAAAATAAAAATAATAAGTTTGCTATGTTTTTTATTCGCCCAAATCATATGACAGTGTTGCCTTATATCTGAATGCCTTTGACTTACTTTCAAATTATACGGGTTATACCTTTTCAAGTAAACTTCATACAAAAGTCCCGCCTCTTATTACGTAGTATTTATATATTCTTTGCAGGGCGGTGTATCCCTAACCAGGTAAATTATGGTTAACCAACAAGGCTACTGGTCTTGTTGGTAATAACTCATACTTTTTTATTGCACCAGGCCTTACTTTGTGGAAATCCATTATAACAGATGTAAATTAAGCCTTTATTTTACTAATTTCGCGTATGCAGTGTAACTGCCGTGGCAAATAATCCTCCAAATGAAACAGAATGTGACAAGCCTTACTAACCGCTCACCTCCGCGACCAGAAAACGAATAAAGGAAGACTCGGGAAACAATATAAATTGTCACGTTTTTCACATGTGACAACCCTACCTAAAGTTCCCACCTCCCACCTCCGCGACCAGATCACGAATAGAGCCCCAACACGGAAACAAAACCACTTGTTACGTCCTTCGCCAGCTTTTTCGAAGAACTCACCACAGAGAACACCAAATCGCAGTCGACGTACGTTTCGCCTCGACACCGAGCCATCCTCAGGAAATCGACCGTACCGTACAAACGACGACACACGAGTGATACTCATACTTCAACCTATGCTCGCCTCTTGCGAGATGCCTGGCAGAGAAGCAGATGGCCTGTTCTTATTTTTATATCTATAAAAATCTGCCTGTTCCGGCTTTAACCTCATTTAATACTTACAGGTACTATAGCTATGAACCCCCTGGATCATGTCGAATTTCAAACAAAAAAACCGTATCAAATTTGGTCCATTCGTTCCAAAGTTCTGATATCACAGACAGACACACACTCACACATACACACGTCACACTTATAACTAACCTTTTTTATTAGGGGTTAATAAATAAATAAAATTTGATGTCTGCATTTTCGGGTCTAGCTGTTTAACAAAGTTTAAAGCTGGCATTATTACTACTATGTAGTAGTATTGTTGGCTTAAACCCATTACACAGGCATATAACTTGTTTATTTAGGCTACTTCCGGGATTGCTACTAGATCAAGAACATTAATTTTATTTTAGCCAACCTTAAATATAGTAATTTATTATCTTAAACGTATTAAAGTACTTTAGATAAGTTAATAAGAGCGGTAGAAAACATGAACATTTCAATTTATGAAATGAAGAACTCTTTTTTTAACCAGTGTTTGACAACACTGGTTAAAAAAAATGATAGTGACTAAATTTTAACTTTTTTTAAAAAATAAAACAAACGCAAACAAGCACAATTCATTTAAATTCCTAACTCAAAATTTAAATTCGCAGCTAAAATGCTAAGTATTCTCATAAAACGTAAACAGCATTTCGTCGACAACAATTTTTCAAAGTAAAGTAAGCAGGGCAACCGCATTGTAACCACCCGGGTGTAAATGTTTCAAACTTTCAGTCCCGCCGCTTGACAAATTATCCCCTCTGTGACAAGTGACAGAAAAGTTGTCGCTTGCCACTTCATGCATAATGCCATCCCACGTTGACTCTCATCGGAGCACTTTGGGTAATAGTTACATGTGTTTAACACTATTAGATGTTTACTACGCACTCCCTTTATAATGACTATACAAATGTTTCAAATGTTATTCTGTTTTCGACAAATAGAATATTAACTGACATGGATGTATAATACAATACTTTTGCAGTAGTAGGCATGTGAAGAAAAAACATTGTGTATGAATGAATGTTATCTATAAATTTTAAAGAAAGAAAAAATTTCGCCCCAGACAGGATTTGAACCTGTAACCTTTCGTCTCAAGCCGACGAATGCTCTAACCCATTGAGCTACTGAGAATTCAAGTCCCGTGGCGAAATTTTTAATTCCTTTCTAACCCGTTAACGTGGGTAGTTATGTCCTATAGATACACAATTCTGAGTACCCACCAAATGAGTTCATCATTACAGATAAAATTCACATTTTAGAATGGGCATTACTTTCGTTTCTCGCAACGTATTTTTATTTTAGCACTTGCCCTGTGCTTGGGATAAATTTCTATAAATTTTAAAGAACGAAAAAAGAAAAAAAAAGAAATTTATCCCAAGCACAGGGCAAGTGCTAAAATAAGAATGTTATCTAGTTTCGAATTTTTCATTTTTATCTACATGCTTGCGGTAATGTATTCAATATTTAAATTGAGATTAAATTTATTATTAAATGTTGTATCTAGAATTTTCTCGATACACCGAAATAAATAGAAAAATTATATGTTTTTGGTTAACGCATTTTTTATTAAAAAATTTGGAAATGTTTTTTAAAAATTTTTGATGAAACTTCTCAATATGTTTGTCTTCATCAGCTATATATTATTACGTGAAGCAAAAATTTTGGACCCCTTTTTACGAAAATTGCGCTGACGGAGGAGCATAAAATTTGGCACACTTATGCAGAAGAAGAAAAGAAGAAGATTATGAGAAGTGCAGAACGCTAATATTTTTCAATAACAATGCTACAAGCATACTATAACAAGTAAATTAAATCAATAAAAAAACGTTACCTACACTACCACGCATTTGACACACACAAACAAATATATTTTTTATGATATAGGAAGGCAAACAAGCAGACGTATTTCCTGATAGTAAGAAATTCACGCCACCTAGAGACACCAAAGGTGGTAATGGTGCGTTGTCAACCTGAGATCGGGATGTTAGGCCTCGAGCAAAAATAAGTTTATCGGCTACCTTACCCTCCGAACCAGAGCACGTCATGACGTTATGGCGGCAGGAATAGGTAAGGCGGTGGTACCAATCCGGGCGAGTTGTTGCGAAACTCTACCACCTAGTCAGATGTCACGGTGTTAGTGACGGTAAGCCTATGCTAGCCTTTTACGAGCTGCCTGGCAAGGAAGGCAGATGAACTGCTCTGCAAAGGGGCCAGGATCAACACGGGGGATTATTGATGATAACGATAGAAGATCACAAATGGCGCACCATACAGTTTGGAAACAAAGTAGTTGGTCATGAGAAATGAAGATGGCGTTCTAAACAACAAGATATTAAAATTTATTATGGTCGTGGTATTGGTGGAATTTAGACCAACGGGCGACCACTAGCCAATATAATTAAGAAAAGTCTTAAAAATGTACATATATGTAGATGTGGAGCGAAACTACCATTTTAAAAATAAAAACCATTAGGCATTTAAACACAACAGACACTATTACGTGTCTTTTAAACACTGTTGTCATCTTGTTATCGGAACGAACTAAACCGCTATTTCGCTTACGTCATTCCGATATCAGCTTCTGAAGTGTGAGCATCGAAAATGAAATTCCCACAACTATATTTTTTGTATTATTTCGTTGTTATTATCGATATTTTCTAGGTAAAATCCTTATTCAAACACTAAAGATCACACTAGTGACATTGTTTACTGATCACATACGTTGGTAAAGTTGAAAGTCTATAATCATACTGAGAAGAGAGATAATGTTTGTCTTTACTCTTACCAAATGTCAAACTAGCTGTGGCAATAGATGTAATATACTACTAGATATACAGTTAGTCGATCAAATTTTGGGCACTGTATATGACATAATATGTCTATCATAAATATACTTTTTTTTCAAATTCTTATAGAATAAAAAAATAACTTTAGTCAGCATTTAAACTCATACCTTTTGTATCTTATTAGCAAGAAATTACGAATCCTGTCTCATGTATTTCTTTTATTTCTTTTTCAAAAAAATGTGAGTGTCATAAGCAGAGAAAATATTTTACAAAAAGATGATATCGTAAAATAATGTGAACTTTTCGTTGCGGACACCCCTCATAATGACTAAATTGTGTCGAGTCCTGCGTCGTTAAGGGTTTAACGCTTTGATTGTTTTAACACCAGCAATTTATTTCATAGTTCATTTTTTAGTTTTTTTCATAGGTTTTTTTTTAAGTTAAACCCCTTTACTTCAATCCAAATTCAGTAATTGTTTCTAATAATGCTCGCACAACAGACGGACAAAATTTAAAAGGCTAGAGACTGAAAGATCATTAGCTCTAAACAATTAATGATTCATATATACTTCGAACACCTATAATTTTCTCTTTTCATTTAAAAAAAATGGTTTCAGTCAGAAATAATAATTTTAATTAAAAGAGGACGGAGATTTATTTTTAAGTAACTAATCTGTCTCGTATTCGATTACCCCCTTATTCAAACAGTTTAAATTTGAAATAATTCTTCTCATATTGTTTTTCCAGAGAGCTTCGACATGGGGATTTTTAGAGGAGGGTTAATAAACTTTTAAAAAGTCGGCGTCAAATCGGCATCTAAATCGTTTTGATACAGATATCTATGGGCAGAACTTAACTAAGGTTATTCTTTTCTGATTTGTTTTAATTTGTTCTTTCTAAAAAGCATATTATAAAGTACTTTAATTCATTCATAAGTAAAGTATCTCAACCGTAAAAAATATATCTAAGTATTTATATGTATTAGAATCGTTGACTAACCATTCAATTCGTGTGATTTGTCCAGGGATATTTATTTATTTAATTATTATTTATTTATTTTTCCCCTCAACTTTGTTCACATTAAAGCAACTTGACGTAGTGAGTTATGGAAACGAAATAAATAATAGTTAAGTATCCTAGATGTCAACCCAGATTATATTAAGAATCCGTTCAGTAGTTTTTGTGTGAAAAGTGAATTACAGATAAAAAGATAAAATTTTAATTACCTCTTTTTACGTTCTTTGTCATAAATACAATACGAAGCAATTATTGTTTTAAAAACATTTCACCTACACATTTAGTTTTATTACTGTTTTGTATTTTTATGTCTAAATTAATAATTTACTTTAGTAGTCGACACATAATTTCTCAATATCTGTCTTTTATCTTTTGCTTTTCAAACAGTTTAATCATGCGAAACCTTCTCATTGTTGCTTACTGGCGTTTAAACAAAACCCCTCAGGAGTTTCCATTGTTTCTTTACAAGACCCGTGAGATTAAGGCTCTGGTGCCGGCCTCGGGACATGAAACACTGACAAGATTCTCATTAGACTGAAGTTTACACAGAGTATATTGTAGCTCTAGTGTAAGTTTTCGTAAGGGTTTAGTTTATGCGTTTGCGTAAAGACTAACAAAGCGTATGGTGTTATTCAGCGCCGCTAGCGTGTAACTAAAACAGCTACATAAATTTAGATTTAATAAAAGATACATAATTTATAGTAAAAAACTATTGGCCAGTTATTTTTTCGAAATATAGCTAATGATTTACAGATATTTTCACATAAATTTGATCAACCTCCCACTAGAGTTTTGGCGCCATCGGGAGAAAGATGGTCGAAGTTTTTTCATAATTGTTGAATTTTGTGTTTATATTGAGTCAAATTAAACAATTTTGGTGGCTTTTTGTACGATTTTGGTCAGTGAAAGTACACAAATGAAATAATTATGAAGAAGTTAGCGTATCGTGTATTTCGTCGTTGACGCCATATCTCCTACATGAGCTTGAGTAATACGGCCACCGCTTTACCCAAGACCCTGTCATGACTTATTGACGAATTATAATTGAATCCTGATTTTGGAGAATTTGATGCAAATTCCTACTTGACTAATGGCAAAATACTAAAGTGAATGCCAAAACCTAAAGAAAGAAAGAAGAACTTCCCACTAGTAGATTGAGAATTTTAAAAACCCACCCCAAATGAATACACGAAAATATTGCGCGCTTTATTTTACACTTCCGCTTTTATATTGAAACCAAAATTAGCAGCTAGCAGTTCGTAATTGCAATTACACAATGGATATTTCAGCAACAATGGGAATCGAAATGATAGGCAGCAGTTATACGACGGATATTGAATTTTCTTTATTCGAGACAATCAAACGATGCGTTTTAATCATAGCGTAAATGAAATCGAGTTTTGCAGCTTTTTTCACATCCAATAAAATTGCCATTATTTAAAAACGGATATTCAGCTTTTATATAAACTTGCAAAGAGATGAGAGAATGAAAGCTATATTTATAGCAGCAGCAGCGACAAATGCACTCTTCATATACACGTTATACATACTAAAATCGTAATAGGAATGTGGTTAAAATAACATTTTATCAAATTATGTAGGTATTGGGATAAACGTGCTGTTGAAAAAAGTATCTTCAGATACTTATACTGATAGACATATTACATGGTTATACTATACTGCTATTGAACAAAGTTTGCATTTCGTTAACTTTTAACAACTCTGATATTATCATTACAAAATTAGTGTTACGTCATACTCGTTGACAAATTAATCGTTAATAAATAAATTCTTAGTACAGTAATGATTATGTTTATAATCACACTAATATTATAAATGTCTAAGTGTTTGGATGTTTGTCCGTCAATCACGCAGAAACTACTGAACGGATTTTAATGAAATTTGGTATACAGACAGGGTGTGTGCTGACTTGGGTGATAGAATAATTTTTATTCTGATTAAATGCTCCTTTGGGATAAAATTGGGTTAAAAAAGAGAATGCAATTGGCCCGATATAACCAAATTCCAACAGCTAGTAATATATATAAAAGAATTATTTATAGATTTTTATATTCACATTAATTATTGATTACATTAAATCATTCATCACAAACAATTTTAAAATGTAAATAAATTTAACTACCACCGTTTCCAAACCTAGCTAGTCAGGAAAAGAAACGGCAAAACAAAATCCTCGGCAAACATTACTATTACCTATCTGCCTTGTACTGCAACTGTTTCCAAACCTATTCAGGCAGGAGAAGAAACGGCGAAACAAGCTCCTCGGAAACCACGATTTCTGAAATTATAAATTACTAGCTGTGGTGTTCCTACAGAAACATTTTTTCGGGATAAATACTATTTTATCTGTTAATTCAAGTTACCCTCTATGTTTGTGTTAAATGTAATGAAAATCAAAATCAAAGGCAGTTTTTCGTGAAGGAATAAAAAACATCAAAACTTTCGTCTTTATAAATTAACAGGATAGGATTAATATTATTAGAAATATTTTGTTATTTGCGCTTGTCTGCAAAAAATAATCGTTTACTCTATAATATGTTTTCTCTTGCTTCTTTCTTATCTGTTATCATTTTAATGGCAGTGATTTAAGATTATTATTAGAAATTTTAGTTTTATGTGGGAATAGACGTGCAATATACATATTTTTTGTAAATACTGAGTTTTTGATTGGGTAGGTACATGGAGCTTCTCACTGTATCTAAAATGGTATAAGCCTAGGACTTCAGCATTTATTTAAAACAAATTAATATGTATTTTTACAAATTTACGTATAAAATATATAATCAAGATAAAGGTTATTTTTGACTGACTTAAAAAGTGGCTTTCCTGAATGCGACTGACTAACACTACAAATAGTTCTTATACATTTATTTTGAACCCAGAAGATTCTAATTCATTCTGTAGAATTTCTCCAAACAGGAATACCATATGGCAAACCGAAAGAAAACAAATGTGTACTAATAATTTCAAAACATTACGTTAATACATTCTAAATCTAGTTTGTGTTGCAAAAACAGATATAATTAATTACACTGTTAGAAACAAGATTAGTTTACATTTCTTTTCAAAATTAATTATGACATACAAATAATTTAAAAACGTAAATACCTTTTACCCAATCTACTGTAAACTACCTCCGCAATTGTTATTATTCTCTTAGATATCGATACCAATTAACAGGATTGTATGAAATGTGACTTGCAGTTTTTATTAAACTGATTATTTTATAATTTTGAAATCTTAATCTATATAAGTGTACTACTTTTTATTATGTACAATCACTCAGACAATAGATTTTCAATAACGAACATTCTAATTTTGAATTACTCAAATTTTACATTTGACATTTATAACTAGACTAGTAAGAGGACTACTTAATAATGTACCGTCTGCGAGTATTGTACAGATAGCGATTAAAAAATCCCAAAAATTAGCAATTAGTGCGGAACGGCGCAATCACGACAAACAAAAGGCACGAATAATACATTGCACGCTGTGTTCAGGTGGCACGTATTGTCCGCAATAG
This sequence comes from Calephelis virginiensis, assembly GCA_002245475.1. Taxonomy (NCBI): domain Eukaryota; kingdom Metazoa; phylum Arthropoda; class Insecta; order Lepidoptera; family Riodinidae; genus Calephelis; species Calephelis virginiensis. The sequence continues at coordinate 618,210 of NJDC01002735.1, read as the reverse complement.
CTGTAAATCAAAAATGTATAAACGTGTGCAATGTTTCCTATCTTTCCGACGCACCATTGCATACAATTATTTCAGATAATTTAGTGTGATACCTGATTCATGTAGAATTTCACTCAATAATTTTATTTGTTTTGGTAATTAAGTGTATAAATACAAATCTTCACGCCAAGACACTTACGAGGTAGGCAGAGAGTATCGAGTGCCAAAACTAAAGATCTTCATTGAACGTTATTTCATTATCACGTTTTATTGCAAATTCGTAATTATTGTTATTTTTATATAGTTTCATGTAAAACCTTTGTTCTTGTTAAGTAGCGTCTGCGCGTATCTATAGATAGAAATTCCAAAACTCGAATAATAGCAATTGGTGCGAAACGGCCCAATCACGGCAAACAAAGGCCGCGAATAATACATTGCAGGCTGTGTTCAGGTGGCACGTATTGTCGGCAATAACTCTAAACCAATTATTTATAAACGTGTGCAATGTTTCCTATTTTTCGCACCATTTTACACAATTATTTCAGTTATTTTAGTTTGATACCTGATTTGTGTAAAATTTCACCCAATTAATATTTTTATTTCATTTTAGTCTTAAGCTTTTACTAGACGGTAGTAGAGTTTCGCAGCGACTCGCCCGGGTGGGTACCACCGCGTTACCTATTCCTGCCGCCATAATTTCAGCGCTTGCCGTTAACTCGTTCCAGTTCGAAGGGTTAGATAGCTGGTAAACTTCCTTTTGCTCGACGCCAAACATTCCGGCCTAATGTTGGCAACGCACCATTACCACCTTTGGTGTCTCTAGGCGACGTGACTTTCTTAACATCAGAAAATCCGTCTACTTGTTTGCCTTTTAATATCATAAAAGAAAATCCCTAATTATTGCGTTAACCCCAATATGCCACTACTGAAGAGATCCTAAAAAATACATGCTTTTTTTATGTGAACCGTTTTACTAACTAAGAATTTCATTAAACGTTATTTGATAACCATTATTTATTTCGAATTCGTAATAATTGTTATTTTTATATAGTTTGATAGCCTTTGTGCCCGTGAAGTAACGTCTGTGCGTATTCTATAGATAGTAATTCCAAAACTCCAATAATAGCAATTGGTGCGAAACGGCGCAATCACGGCAAACAAAGGCCGCGAATAATACATTGCTGGCTGTGTTCAGGTGGCACGTATTGGCGGCAATAACTATAAATCAAAAATACATAAACGTGTGCAATGTTTCCGATCTTTTCGTTTCGCCATTGCACAAAATTCCTTCTGGTAATTTGCTGTAATTTTAAATATACATTTAAGGCGTTTACGTGACTATTTTTTAATTGATATAGCTTTAATATTAATTATTTATTTATTTTTTATTTAACACTTTATTGCACACAAAAACTAAAATACACAAAATACACGAGAAGTTTAAAATGCACAAAAGGCGAGCCTACTCTAACTAAAGAAATTTCTTCCAGCCAACCCAAAAAAAAATTAAGCTGTGAAAATAAAATAGAAGGCATCGTGTAGAAAACAATTAACTATAGCTATACTTAAAACAAATAAATAAAAATATACTAATAAAGTGTGTAAAAAAACAGGTACAATTATAATTACAAAAATATCTTAGTAGGATAATATATGAGTATGTTATTGTGTCAACGATAAGTAATGTTCCTTCAATCTTTTCTTAAAAGTAGGTATTAGTTAGTATCTTCACGCCCATATCCCCGAAGAGGTAGGCAGAGGTACAACCAAGGCACCCACGACTAGCCGAAGACACTAAGTCCCACAATGTGATAGGTGGCAAGCCTATCGCCAACCGGGCACATTTCCAATCCCGACCAACATTTTTTTTTATTAGAAAATCCAATTTTCTTTATGTTACCCAGGACCTCACGTAGTCAAGTCCAACACCCGGACCGCTAGACCACAGAGGCGACTAGCTTTAATATTAGTTACTTTATTTATTTTTTTGTTCCTTCTAGCGGGAAGATATTTGGAAGTGTAAGTAAGTATACTTACCACATGATTTCAATGTCACATAAAACGTACAGGTTTTCTTCTTCTTATTATTACACGGATTAAAACCGCTTTGTAAATGTTTCACTTCAGATTGTGATTCTAATTTAATAAAGATATATTTCAGAATTATTTAAAGAACTGTACGTAATGTTAAACTAATACCACAAGAATATTTTTATATTTAAAAAAGTTAATAGTAATGTCAGTTAATATAAGGATATAAACGCAAGTAATGATTACAAACACAATGTGTATTAGCATGATTTTGTGTAGTTATTTCAAAACCATGTTGTAAATGTGGATTACTGGTTTTTGAACAAAATACGTTTAAGTATGACTTGCCAAAGTATATCCCCAAAAATCTCATTTGGAAAAAATCGTAATTATTTTACTATTTGTAATTTTACAATTAGCAACACTATTTTCGACAATTTATTATTTAATAAATAATTACATGGCAATGTTTTATTTTGGTTTGGTTTAATTTCCTCGCTGCAATATATTGCATTTCACAATATGATTTACTTAAGAGTCTAATTTCACTTGAATAAGCACTTGATATCCAATTTTAAGAATATACTGCTGCACCGATGTTTAACATTGTTCAACATTTTCACCTTGAAGTACATTTGTCGCCATAAAACTTGAGAAAGTAAAAAGTTGCCAAATTAACATTTAACTAAGTGATTAAAATGCCTAATTAACATTTGCTAAACATTCTTTTGGGCAATGAAACTAATTCGATAAGTTTTTTGTGGAAGTAAAATTTGACTTAAAAGATATTGCCATATGGAAGGACGAATATACTGGTAAATAAATAAGTAACTATCTTTACGCTCATACATCCCCTAAGAGGTAGCTGCCTACCTAGGCACAATACCTAGGCACCCACGACTAGCGGAAGATAAGTCCCACAATGTGATAGGTGGCAAGTCTATCACCAACCAGTCATATGAAATTGGAAAACTCTAATTTTCTTTTTGTTGCCGAACATACTCGTATCATTTATTTTCAACTGAAGAAAAAAGGAGGAGGTGTTCTCAATTCGCCTGTATGTTATTTTTTTTTTTGTATGTTTCGCGATTATTCCGGTGTTTGTGGACGGATTTTCAAAATTGTTTTTTAATTGAAATCCCATACTCACGCTCAATTATAATTTGGTGCAGGTCTACATAAGCATTCACGAGAAAACCACATATGTTCCAAATTTAAAGTCATTTTTTTGCAGTTTTACTGCGTTTAAATTATTTGAATTTCAATCCTATTTTCTTACCGTCAGGAGATCAGTCGACCTGTTTGCTTCCTTACCTAAAAATATCTTTTATTGTTTCATGTGTAACTTGTCTAGATTTTTGGGTTCGACTGTAACACTATTTTATTTCACATCAAATATCATTTTGATATTGTAAATGCGACGAATACCTAGCTCTCTTGCACTTTCATGGCTTGAGCGTTCAACCGATTTTGATGAAATTTGAAATGCATATAGCTAAAGATTTAAGTATATACTATGGTATTTTTAAAAAACCCTAAGGACTTGGATTGGTGCTGAAGATCATTAAAGAATGAAGATAGTGCTATTGCGTTACAAGAATCTTTGTAATTATCTACGTAATTAAATTTATTTTGAATTCTGAATTTTGAATTGATCTGTTTAAAAATCGTGACGATTCTACTCTGACGAAGATGCGGGCAAACAAATAGTTAGTACTATGTAGTAGGTTTAATTTTTTTCAGCTATTCTCCTCGTTGGACGCGGGGTGAGCTTACACACCAAAAAGCCAGTAACAATCCGCGAGACTCTGGTTGGATTCCTGAAGGAGGCAGCCATTTACTACTGAAATATAATGCCTGTATTTCCAGATTCGGATGTTTATTATATTTGTTTCGGTATCTATGTAATCCATCCAAATGTATCCGTCTGCCTTCCTGCCAGGCAGCTCGTAAAAGGCGAGCATAGGCTTACCGTCACTAAGACTAACACTACTTACTAGGTGGTAGAGTTTCGCAGCGACTCGCCCGGACTGGTACCACCGCCTTACCTATTCCTGCCGCCATAACGTCATGTGTTCTAATTTGGAGGGTAAGGTAGCCGGTTAACGTACTTTTGCTCGAGGCCTAGCATCCCGACCTCAGGTTGGCAACGCACCATTGCCAACTTTGGTGTCTCTAGGCGGCGTGAATTTCTTACCATCAGAAAATCCATATGACTGTTTGCCTTTCAATATTATGAAAAAAAAAACAATTAGCATCGTTAGAATAATTGTACAATATGTCAGCAAATATTTATTAACTTATTTAAGTACTAGATCACCAAACTAAAGTTACGATTACCATTGGATTCGAATGTCAGTTGTGTAAAATTTATATCTTTGTTAAGTTTTCTTAGTTTTTTTCTAATTTTATTTTTTCTTTGTTACTGAATTTGATTTTTTTTCTTGCAAAAGAACCATCGCCTGGCAAAAAAAAGACGGGAAAAAAGGTAGCGAAATCGTTCTATCCATTCACGCAAGATGCTAGGAACAAGAGAAATAAAGTTTAATTTTTGTTAATATAAATAAGCAACTAAACTTTAGCAGCATATTTAGAGACTGCCTGTATTCTGTCATTTCCGCCATTCTTATAACCCTCAAAGTTATCTAACACCAATTAACATTTATTATAAAAGTGTCCTCGAAGAGTCCGTTCTCATCTATCATTCATTCGTCGTTCTTTCATTCAGCTGACAGCTGACATCTTACGAATGATAAAGTTAGACTTTTTCAGTACTTTTGAATTCATTCAGAAATGTAATGAATAGCTTTTGAATAAAATTTTCATAATTTTGAATAATGATACTTATCACTTAAGAAATCCATTTATTTACGCTAATATTTAATGGTTTTACTCATTTAAGGTTCATCTATATTATCTATATTATGGAATAGTTGTTTTAATACATGTTATGTTAGGATAAATGTGTCTGTTGATGAAAGATATTTCACTAGACTAGTTTCCTAGACACATCTATTTTAACCATTCAAGTTTCGTTCATTGTCATTGGTAAAGTACTTCATGAATTTTGTTAAGATTTTAAATAACTCGTTAGTCTGGCTCCGTTGTAGAATAGACCATCTGCCTTTCTGTCAGGCTGCTAGTAAAGGGCGAACACAGGCTTACCGTCTTTGGTGTCTCTAGGCGGCGTAAATTTCTTACCATCAGGAAATCCGTCAGCTTGTTTGCCTTCCAATACCATAGAGATAAAAAAACTAAATAAAATTGTTAATTTTTTCATCTAATTAGGGCTATACTTTAATCATTAAGTAAAGGTTAAGGAATAAACATTTTAATTAAAAATTAAACAATGTAATTATAATTAATTAATTATAATTACATTGTTATCAAATACAAAATAACCAAGTGAACATATAGTGTTTTTAAGAAAAATGATTTGTATTGCTGCGAATGTTTCGCGACCTAGGATTTATGCTCGGTTCCTATATTGAAGAAACAAGTCGTTTTGCCTACAAACGGTATTTTTTTACATGAATAGTAATAAATCTAACTACGGTCGTTCGTTATCGATTGTTAACTCTACGAGTTTTGTGCAACTACTTCGTTACTTTTAGGTAAACTACCAACTGTTGTATTAACGGATTGTTGTTGATTATAGGAACTGGGCTTTATAAGTTACCTGCACAAATGCAATCACAGGACGTTTAATGCTAATGATGTTGCTGTAGTAATTACCACAGACTTGTTAACGACTGCGGCATATAACTTTACGAGCAATGCGAAATTTAATGTTATAACCTTGTTAACGGTGTATATTATACCTGCAACGTGAACAGGAATAACATGAACGCTGCACTTTTTCTTACATTGACACACATATACATATTTACACACACACTCACTTAAATACGGACGCAGGCAAGTGCAAACGAACACACACAAGAACAGAAATGCACAACGACAAGATTTCTTGATTATTAGAAACATATGTCGCTTAAAGATACTAAAATGTTGAAACTGGGTTCTCATTCCTCACTAATTACTATATTTAACTGAAAAAAGATTTTGGCAAATGCCACCGTTATATCTATGAATAAAGATATAATTATAAAAAAAAGTATCCTCACGCGAGTATCAACGAGAAGGTGAGCAGATACACAACTAGGGCACTCACGACTATCCGAAGCCAGAGACCCTTAATGTGATAGTGTGCAAATCTATATCCAATCGAGCGAATATTCAATCTCAGGCAACGTTTTTTTAATTAGAAAATTAATAGAATACATTTTCTTTTTGTTACCCGATTCGGCAATCGAACCCGAACCTGCCAAACCAGTGATGTGACGATACACTACAGAGGCGATATAAGGTAAATGTTATTATTACTCGTATATGTTTCATTTATTGCAAAAGACAGCAAACAAACAAGCTGTTCCCCTGATGGTAAGAGATACCATACCACAGACATCACAGATGTTGCACGTGCGTCGCTGTCCTGTGGCCGGACCAAAGGCCAAATATGCAAGTCTACCAGATGTCATCTCAGACTCAACCATCAGTAGTCTTATTGGTAATGACCCGTTTCGTTTTTGTTCGCCTCTTATGAGCTAGGCAAGAGCGCAAATGGTCTGTTCCACACCTAGGGTCCAAACCAACATGTGGAGAATAAATGAATGTCACTGAAAAGTCACTGTAAAGCTGGTATTATTAAATTATTCTACTGGTCGTAATAGAGTCGTTGCTACTACCTACTCGTATTTCAATATAAACAGTTGAAGAGCTAAATTTCAAAATTTATAGCATTAGTTTCGAAGTATAGACATATATAAAACAAAGTCGGGTTTGTTTCAACACTTATAACTCGATATCTGCTGGACCTATATTTGTAGTTTTTGGTACATTGGATTTGTCTCTGCCCCGAATAGCAGATCACACCTTCAAAACAAAAAAAAGCAATTTGTTAGTTAAACCGATTAGGCTGAAAATTGATGGAGAGGTAGCTTAGAACCGGGAGAAGGACATGGGGTACATTTTACCCTTACAGCAGCAAGGAAACTAGGAAAAACGACATTTTAATTTTTCCTATACAAACTGAACGAGCAGAACGAACTTCGACGGAACAGCTGGTAATAAATAAATATGAACGTTATACTCTTAGAACATTCGAAAACTGACAAAAAATGTGCTAGAACAAAACTACTCCATCTAAAATAAAACGTCTTCTACACTTGGTTTCACTACCATTGCCAAATATTACTCATAAACTAATAGTATTTTTAGTTATACTTAAATGAGACCATTTTAGAAGGAAAATAAGTATCTTCACGCTTATTTCCCCAAAGAAGTAGACAACTAAGGCACCCATGACTAGCCGAAGTTTCTATGTCCCACAATGTGATAAGTGGCAAGCCTATCGCCAACCGGGCTCATATTCAATAACGGGCAACATTAAATTTATTACAAAATTGAAAATATATATTTTCTAAATTTTTGTTGCCCGACCCGGGAATCGAACCCGGGACCTCTAGAAACCAAGCCCGCCGCAGGACCGCTAGACCACAGAGGCGATTTTAGAAGCATCGATTTCCAAAAACGATCAACAACAACAACGTAGCTTTGCTTGCATATTAAAATAACTAATTTAATGTTCCTACAAGAACCCGTTCGGTCTAAACAATGAAGTCAATATCTAATCCATTTCTATGTTAAAATTCATCAAATTTAAATTAAAGTTAAAGCCCTGAGATGACACACATACAAACATTTTGTCGAATCAAACCTCGTATTTTGGAGGTCAGTTAATCTACGAAATAAATAAAATTGGAATATCTGTTTGTCATGTGAAAATAACCCCTTTTACTAAGTACATGCATATGAATGTATATAGTGCACAAAATAACATTTTACATTTTTTGTCTTTCTGTGTCTCGTCTTATCTCTGAAGCGGCTGAATCAGGCAGAGCTAATTAATACACAAATACTATACTACGGCCATTCAGAGAATGCGTTCCTGACACGTCGCGATTTAACTGACGACGTAACTTTGTAATGGCGTTGCAGTTACGATAAAAATATTATTGCTGGTTGTTTAACGTTTTAACAATTGATGAGCATTAAAATAACATTATTATATCAATAATCAATTCATGATATAATATTGTGCCAAACTAAGGGTTAAATAACTTGGTAAACAATATTTTTTAAATGTAAGCTGCGCTAATACAAGGTTATGTCGGCGCTTTATATTTGTAGTGCTGTGCTAACAACAACAGGCAATAGTAGTATCGTAATCTGTTCTTATACAGTTATACTTTATAAAATAATATGTTTTGTTTTTCTTTTTAAGAATTTGAAAATAATGGACTGTAAGATAACTGTTATTAAGTATAAAAATATGGTTACCATTCCAGAAATTAATATCTCAACAGGAAGAAGCTTTTAGCACCGTTAAGAGAAGCTGGACTGTTTAGCGGGTTGAAACTGCTTTAACCAAAATCTTAAAAGATATTGGTTTTATGTATTAAAAAAAGACAAAAGAAAATTTTTTTTTAGAACAATACGACATAATTTTAAAACGGATAAGTTTTTTAAGAGAAACAAAAAATTGATAACTGGATATAACACTGTGTTCATTGACAAGACATGGCTAAACGCCAATCACACGGTTTCCCGTTCTTGGACGGATGATACACAAGCGTCGACGTTAAAAGTACCAATAGGTAAAGGGGGCCCGTCTGATAATAATATGCTACGCAGGTTCTGCAAAATACGGCTTTGTGGAGAACGCGTTACTGGCATTTCAATTTCAAAAACCACAAATGACTACCACGAGGAAATGAATGCCACTACATTTAAAGAGTGGTTCCAGAAAGTGCTTTTGCCCAGCCTACCAGAGTCTTCTGTAATATTCATAGATAATGCCTCCTATCACTCGGTTCAGATACAGAAACCCAACTACCCAAGCTAATAAAAAAGAAGAAATGGTTGCTTCGTTACAAGCAAAAGGAATTGACGCAAATATGCAGATGCTAAAAGCAGAGCTAATTAAATTAGTTAAAGATAATATATGCGATACGAAATCGATGAACTGGCTCTGGAGTACGGTCATCGCGTTCTAAAAATTCCACCGTATCATTGCCAATATAACGCGATTGAGCTAGTCTAGGCTCAAATAAAAGGTTACGCCACCCGCCACAATACTTTCCCGCCATTCAGCACGAAAAAGATGATGACCCTATTAAAAGAATCCTGCGAGAAAGTCACAAGAGATGACTGGGCAAAGTTTGTTGAGAAGACTACAAAATCTGATTGTGAAACATTTTGACCGAGATATCAGGATTGATTCTGATATTGATAATAATATAATTATACATGTAGGCAAAGATGATGATGAAGACACCACCTTTTCAAGTGAATCGGAGTCTAAATTATATTCTGTACGCACATTCAATTCAATGTACTTTATTGCATAGAAATACAGATTGTAACTTTGTAACAAAGAATAAATAAAACTATTTTATTATATTCATATAAACCTTTTTTTGGTTTAAACTTAAATAACTAATATATAAATTTTAAATGATTCCGCCAATTTAAAACGAAAATAATCTTAAAAATAACGCGCGGTTCATTTAAGAGGAACGGTAACGAACTCAGTGTTATGTTGTGCCCATCACTAGTCGTGACTGACTGATAGGTGTCAGGAACGCATTCTCTGAACGGCCGAACTTTATTAATGATCTAACCCAAAATAAGCAAATTATATGCTTGTATTTAAAGGTGTTAGTAAAAGAGAGATGGAAATACTTACATAAATACCAATTTAAACATTAAAACTTCAGACACAAATTCTATAAAATATTTGTTAGTGGAATTAGGCGTAAGCCCTTCGGCCAACGTGACGGTTCAATGTAATAAACTACAAAAAAAACTATAAAACTGTTACAGGGAATGTACATATTAAAAACAAAAGGAGAACGTTATTGTCCTATTGGCTTTTGATAGACAATATAATAGGCCAATTCCATTAACCGCCTGCCCTATCATTTATTCTGTGCGGAATTTTTAGTAATACTGTATGGATGAATATGTATTTTTAGTTATTCAATTTTAAGTTCAACTTCTGAAAATCCTGCATTGAAATTTTATTTTGTGCGCTATTGGATTACCAACTGCGGATAAGCAACATTTAAAATAAATTTAAATAAATCGACTTATGCCCGGTTCTGATATTCAACAAACGAGTCGTTATGTTTACAAATGGTAGTATTTCCTATGAAGAGTAATCTAACTATGGTCGTTCGGATATCAACTGTTAACTTGAAACATTTTATTGTAATGACTTATTATTAAAAATTATAGCACTATAGTGTACAAAGGTGGAATTAATGCTACTTAGCTTTCTCTACCGGTCAACCTTACTTTATTTGAAAGAATAGTTAAATGGGGTTTAAAAAAAAACTTTTACTAATCATTATTGCCTCTGTGGTGTAGCGGTCCGGCATCGAAGTTGACTTCTGGAGGTCCCGAGTTCGATCCTCGGGTCGGAAAACAATTTAGAAACTATGTATTTTCAATTTTCTAATAAAAAATTAACGTTACCCGGGATTTGATATGTGACCGGTTGGCGATAGGCTTGTCACTTATCACATAGGGGGACTTAGTGTCTTCGGCTAGTCGTGGGTTCTCTGGTTGTGCCCCTGCCTGTCTCTTTAGGGATATGGGCGTGAAGATGCTTTTGCTTTTTTAAACATTTGCAAACAGATTTAATCCTAACTTTAGATAGAAAAATAAATACAAATCAACACATTTGCAATCAATACATTTTGTGCAACTATGAGCAACGCTTCGTCACTTTTAGGCAAACTGCCAATGTTTATACCAACGGATTACGGTTCGTTGATTATAGGAACCGAGCTTAAGCGGGTAGTACTTTGCGATCACTTGCTCAGATTGATTAACCTACACCTGTCGGTATAGTATTATTGCTTGTTACCTACCTTTTCCAGTAAAGTTAGAAAAACACGAATAATTAATAATTACAGTCTTTAATTACCAAGTGATTTCATACGCGAATTGAATCGTCCAAAGCTACAAAAACAAAAATAAACGGAAATATTTCTTGTGTTTAACCTTAACAAATAAGAGCAATTTTCATATGATTTGGCCATCCTTATTTAGTAAATTATTAAATATGTGTAAAAATATATATTTAGCCATAAAAATACACAATTAGGTAATTTATAAAATGTGAAAACAGATCCAAAAGAAAAGCCTTTAAATCCGTAAGTAATTTGAAACTCGCGTAAGAAAAGAGATTTATTCCCAGTTACGTGAGCCGCAGTCTTACGATAAACATCGAGAGGAAAAGTTGGTGAATTCTGCATGAGAAATGTACTCTTTACTACTGAAAATACTGTAGTTTTATCATTCTTACTTGGATCATGTTTTAGCATAGAATGTTTCGCTTGTGTCTGCGTTCCCTTAGCGTGATTTCTTAACGAATAACGGACTGACACGTCATTCACGTATAGCATGTTAATTGTAGGATATCAATTTTAAACATAACATATGAACAGGCGTCTAAATAGTTTTGTGGCAAAGCGGTAATTCTTTTAATTTTTTTTGTAATAGTACCGTTGACTAATATCCTTGCCATACACATATAATACAGACATTTTATTTTTGTCGTTTTTAATTTCTTTAAATAAAAGTATCTTCACGCCCATATCTCGAAAGAGGTAGGCAGAACCACAAAGTTTATTTATTATTACTATTTTTTATTAAACTATTATTTACCTACTTACTTTATATTACACTAAGCTTTAAGCTTGCTCATTTTAATTTTAACAGAATCGGAAAATAGTTAAAATTTTTACCGCATTAGTTATACTTTTAATTATAGGTAAGACTCAAACTCGAACTCTATACTATGCAATACTCTAAGCTTTCTTGTTTTATTCCTTTGACACGTGGGGGGATTGGATACGTGCTTTCCGATCGTCTTGTAATCGTGAGATATGAGAGGTAACATATGGTGGAAAACACTTTTTCCGGGTACCGTTGAAAAATTAATAGCATTAGGATAAAAGATGATTCGATATTGCTATGTGACAAGTAATAACAGTTAATGTATGGTATGGAATTGGAATTATCTGGTGAGGAAAAACCTAATGTTGTCATCTATTTTACAGCCGATGTTTTTTTTAATATTAGAAGACAAACACATAGATTCCTTTTGCCATAAAAGCCACATCGCCTGTATAAGCCGCAGGTGGCCAAAATGTGTGATTAACCTGAGCTCGGGGTGATCCACTGGACTAAGTTTCTAGTGCAGTTGACGTCACATTTTGGAGATGTCTGTTTACGTGAAAAGGTATCAGACAAGTACATGGTTCTCTTGATAGTAGACAAGTGTAGCCTATAGGCACTATAGATTTTATAAGTGCGTCGTTGTCATGTGGCCGGAATGTTAGGCCAAATTGTGCAAGTCTTCCAGCTACCCAAACCTCTGGACCGGAACATGCCCAAGTCAATACGTAACATACTATGCTGTAAACATTTTAAAGACACTCGTTTTGCGGTTTAAAAATTACATACATACTAAGTATAAAAAAAAAACAGGTTGCACTCCGGGAGTGCCGGCAGGAGTGAAAACTTGAATATAAACGTGCATTTTTGATATTTTGGAATGGTTAGGGAATAATTTAACACGAATTGCTTTAATTATCAGTATGAAAGTTCTATCATTTATGTGGTAGAACACAACAGTCTTGTGCTTAATCGGACATTTTTGGAAAAATGTACTAGTAGTATTTGAAAATGTACTAGTACACCTTATTAGTACTACTAGTACCTACCTATTAGTACTCTGTGCTAAATCTTGAAAGTTCAGTACGCTACCTAGTAATACGCCCACTTCAAAATTTACCTCGGCCAGTTAAAATAGTATTACTTATGAGATAAAATATGATGAAATGTTTAATTTTTCAAACTTATACATAATTCAGTAAACTCGTAATATAATATATATGTGTATATCGATTTTCCTTCTACTATTATTTCCTTTGTTAAACTTACAACTTTTTCGAAAACAGCTAAACTTCTTCACAATGTTGTACTGTAATTTCTATTAACTGAGAAACTACTCGTATGATACCTACAAGTCGCAAACAAATTTCTTTTAATTTATCTACCACAAACTGTTTTTTCACTATTGTTTCACACTCACTCGTACTGGTATTATCCATTGCGAATCCTATACTGTTCGGAAATATCTAAGCAAAACAAAAACAGCAATGAATCTACGTTTTAATTTAGATCTCGCGCAAGCGCAAGCGCGCCATGTCTTTTTCGCGCATGCGCAGTGCACCGTCTTACGTTCTGACGATCTGACGCGAAATCAGAAGTTTTTACTCATTCCAAAAAAGTGCGCAACGCCGATAAAGAAGTTTTCACTTCAATAATATAAAAAAATCATAGGTCCAACTTGCTACCTGTAATATATACGAACACTGTAGTTCTTAAGTTGTCTTGTATCTTAAGCTCGCTTTTGTAAAGAACAACGAACCTCGGTAGTATGCCTAAATTTGCAAGTACAAAAAAGGCGTAATTTCGCGTATACCTATGAAATACAATATGTCAGTCAGTGAACATTATTGTAAACAACATTTCTCGAGTGATAAAATGTCGTGAGTGATATACTTTCCGATTTATTTAGATTTCAAAACCTACAACATAATACTTATTTTATACGTTCAAATGATTTTTGAAATGAATTTGTTGTTTATTTTTGTCATGTAATGACTTCAGTACATCGTATATGTTGCTCGTGTTGACCGCCTCGTTGGTCGAGTGGCTAGCGTACACGCCTAACTACACTGCCCAACCGCGAGGCATGGGTTCGATTCCCGACGGGGGCAGGCATTTTTGTGATAAACGTTTAGAATTCTAAATTTCCAGGTCTAGGTGTTAATTAAATTTATTCTGGTATCTATTAAAGTATTTTATGTATTAGAATCGTTGACTAACACCCATAACACAAGCATATAATTTGCTTACTTTGGGGTTAGATTCAATTTGTGTAACTTGTCCAGGAATATTTATTTATTATAAAGTAATCAAAAAAATAACCTAATCGTCAACTACACGTTATCGTATTTGCGTATTATATCCACATCACCACTTTTTCATTATATAACTATTATAACTTTTCGAGATAATACCGAATTGTAAGTAATACTCTCCGAATCAGATCATGACACAGGCATTATGACGACAGGAATAGGTAAAGCATTGGATACTTACCCGGGCAAATTGCAGAGCATTCTATCACCAGTAACCGTCCAAATTAGCAACAAACAATCTGAATCAAACCATTACTAAAACACATTACGTGTCCTCGTGCGTAAATTATTTGAGGCATCATTTAAGAGGGTTTTAGTCGAGAACTAAACTACTGTAATGACCATTGTCGAAATAGTCGGACAGTTCTGCACAATTTTGCGGTTCATTTGCGGCCTCTGCCGGTATTTCGCCAGCGGTCAGGTATTAACTTCGTTTTGTATTATTTCGGCGAGGGTTTTGACCTGTCATTGTTTCCATAGCAATGATTATTTTCAGGAATGTTTAATGACAATGTTCAACATTTGTGGTGATTTGCGGTTGCATTACATTCAATGTTATTTCAAAATGGCGGAATTGCGGAGTGGATACGAGATTCGCCAATTATATATGGACAGTGAATATAAAATTAAATGTAATATAAGTTTACAAATTGCATTTTCATGACAACCTTTTATTAGGGAGTGTGATTGAATCCACAGTGGTGGGTTTGAATTCCGTTATATTTAAAATCGAATAAAAAAGAATACGAGTTAGGAACCTTCAAGAAAATAGCGTACTCATTTCTTAAAGGTTGGGAACGAACTCCTGGTGTTTCGGATGTCCGTGTGCGGCAGTGATCCCTTTCCATCAGGTGACCCGTTGGCTTTTTAGTACACTCTCACATAAATAAATATGAAAAAATCGATATCAATGTATCGATTACAAACGAAATGGCGATATGACTATCGTTATTTAACAACTTTCCGTAGCAACCTTTCACTATATAGGCTTGCCACCTATCAGCTTAGCGTTGGTTCCCTGCTTCTATGTACCTCTACCTATCTCTTAGAGGTACATAGAAGCAGATACGGATTAGGGGATACGGGCGTGAATATATTTTTCTTTTTTTTAAATTAAATTTAACCAAAGTACGCCATATGTGTCAACTGCTAGCCCAATCATTTAAATAATAGAAGGTTTAAAATTCTGTTGGAACATTTTCCCCTCACTAACAAACTAGCAAGGGAAGCTAGTTGAAAAAAAAATATCTTCACGCCCATATCCCCGAAGAGGTAGGCAGAGGTACAATCAAGGCACCCACGACTAGCCGAAGATACTAAGTCCCACAATGTGATAGGTGGCAAGCCTATCGACAACCGGGCACAATTCCAATCCCGACCAACATTTTTTTTATTAGAAAATTGGAAAAATCCAATTTTATTTTTGTTGGCCGACCAGGGATTCGAGCCCGGGATCTCATGCAGTCAAGTCCAACACCCGGACCGCTAGACCACAGAGGCGACTAAAGCTAAGCTAAGCTAGTTGAAAGATACAAATACGCTAAGCTAGTTGAAAGATACAAATACATAAAAAAACTACTGTGTAAAAGAAATTTTTGAACATTAAACTTATAAATAACTAGCTGCCTGTTCCGGCTTCGCTCGGATGATAATTCTTTTGATTATAAATTAAGATGTAAGCTATCCTATCTTTCAAGTTGGATCAAAATGCACACGGTATGTAAATTTGATTAAAATCGGTTAAGTAGTTTAAAAGTCCATCGCGGACAAACAACGTGACATGTAATTTATATACATTAAGATTATTAGAATAACACAGTATGGGTGAGGGCAATCTCCTTACATAAGATACTATTTTGTTACATATGACTTGTGCGATTTAAAAATATCATTTCACATTCTACTACAACCTTCTTCCCAAAAAACTATGAAACATACTAAACAAGAAAAGCTAAATGCATTATTAATAGTTACAGTCTATTTAAAAAATAAATAAAAAAAAGTGTGTTCTTAGTGAAATTAAAGAAATATTTGAAGTGCTTCTAAGTGTTTTCCATTCGACGGTATACTTTCTTTGTTTAGCACAAAGGCCTTGAAGATTTTTAGACGGTTGGAAACTTTGTTTCCATTTCCCAACTATTTTTAAATTTGGATTAAGTCTACTGTCTAGACGGATGCAAAAAAAAATTAACAACTAGTATTTGCAGTCATCCAGAACTCCTATTATCTACCATCTGTAATCATTTAGATTATAGATAATTAAACCATTATCTATGACATCAAAGACTAAACCAACAATAGGATTACAGGCTTGCTCCAACACGAATACAATTTACATCAATATCCAAATGGAATTCCGGGTGACTTCATTGTAATTAAAGATCGATTGTGCCGGCCAGCTCACAGATCTATACCAAGAAAGCTGATCCAGTCCGAATCCAAATGGTTTGGTGAGATAGTCCCTTTCCTAGTGTGTTGAATATATCCTTTGACGGTTTGAAAACTAACTAAAATTTATATATCGGCTAGTTGTAACTTATTTAGTTATAACTATCCGTTCTGGCAAACTTTATATCGCTTGTCATTTACAGTTAGGTACTAATATTTTGTAGACAAGAAAAAAAATGTTTTTTATTTTCATTTCTATTACTATTACTTCAATCTAATAAATATTCATATTTCTCGGTTTTTCTCTTTATCAAAATCTTTAAAAAAAAGAAAGTAACTTTACGTCCATGTCCCCAAATAGGCAGGCAGAGGCACATCCAGGGCATCCATGACTAGCCGAAGACACTAAGTCCACAATGTGATAGGTGGTAAGCCTATCGCCAACAGGGCACATCCAATCCCGAGCAACTTTATTTTTATTATAATTAAGATATTTAAAACATAATTTTTTTAATTTTTGCTGTCCGACCCGGCGATCGAACCCGTGACCTCAACAAGTCAAGACCGACGCGAGACCGTTAGAACACAGAGGCGACTTCTCCTGACAATAACACAAAAAAGGAATTTGCAAAATTATTCCTTTCGTTTAGGCGTAATGCGATGACGACAAAAATATAGATTATTTTTTATTTAACACTAGTAATCCGCCCCGGCTTTGCACGGGTATAAATATAGATATAAACCTTTCTCTCCCATCACTTTAGCCATTAAAAAAACACATGAAAAGCCTTTGCGTAATTTTGAATATTTAAGCATACAAA
Organism: Calephelis virginiensis; assembly: GCA_002245475.1. Lineage (NCBI taxonomy): Eukaryota > Metazoa > Arthropoda > Insecta > Lepidoptera > Riodinidae > Calephelis > Calephelis virginiensis. The sequence continues at coordinate 600,866 of NJDC01002735.1, read as the reverse complement.
GGGATAAAGGTATAGAGGAACCGACTTTCTTTTATACTATCCTATTAATATTATAAATGCGAAAGTTTGTAAGTATGGATGTATGGTATGGATGTTTGTTACTCTTTCACGCTCGAATGGCTGAACGGATTTGTCTGAAATTTGGAAGACAGATAGATTGTGACCTCTATTAACATATAGGCTATTTTTAATCCCGATCGCACACTGGGTTTCTGTGAAAACGCGGGCGAAGCCGCAGGTAGCAGCTAGTATTGTGATAAGGATTGCAATTATTTCGACATTTTCACAAGCTGTTAGTTCTAGACTGTTTTCATTATATTCAGTTAAATATGATTACCGATGCCTCTTGTACAATTTGGCAACTAACAGTCATATTTTTTAGTTATTAGTTACTCGTGAGTCGTAAATAAATTGTAGTAATATTATTATTTCAGTCGTATTTAAATTTTTGCGATGACTTGTATATTATTTCCTTTAAAATATTCTTAACATTTAAACAACATTTTTTTTATTTTTCTGGTTTACTAATTATTCAATTAACTTTATCATGTATGTAAGTAGCCTGACCAAAAGCTGAGGTTTAAATATTTTGTTTAATCTTAAATCAGTGTTCATACAAACATTATTTTGTTTTTCTTCAAATTATGATAATTCAAATCTATTTCTCCTCAAATCGCCT
>NJDC01002735.1:573829-595174 GCA_002245475.1 Calephelis virginiensis | reverse complement strand
TTTTAATAGTGTTATATGATTTGCTTTCTTCATTTATTTGCTATTTAATCAATAAAATTGTTAATAAATATTGTGAGTAAATTTTGACATATAAAAACACGTCATGTCACCTTATTAATTATTATTATTATTTCATGTTTCTGAGTCTGTCTCTCTCTATTTATTTTTTATTTTTTTGTTTTTATTTTTTTTATTATTTCTTTTCATGTTATTTGTCTCTCTCTCTCTCTCTATAAGAGGGATAGAGATAGAGATTACTAGAGATTGATAGAGAAGATTACGAAGATTGCGCGAACGCAGGAGCATAAAATTTGACACAGTTTAGTGTACAAAGTACAATAATAATTAGGTCAAGCGTGCTGAGCGCAATATTCTTATAAAGTACATTAAATCAATAAGTAAAACATTACCCACACTACCATGCATTTGACACACACAAATAAATACATTGATGATAACGATAAAAGATCACAGATGGCGCACTAAAAAGTTTGGAAATAAAGTATGTAGTTGGTTTTAAGAAATGAAGATGGCGTTCTTATCAACAAGATATTAAAATTTATAATGGTCGAATTTCGACCAATTGTCGACCACTAGTATTAGTTATTACAACATGTAATTCCAGCTGAAGATTTAACTTAGCTAATTTTTTTAACTACATTTTAATGTTGGTATAATAAACTTAACTTTATTAAGTCATAAGATGTGAATTTTTGATTATTATTATATTACTTATATAGTTAGCTTGATACCGACCTATACCACTTTAAAAAATTTGTATCGTTGGTGAAAACTAGTTAAACCACACCTAAACTTGAATATGTGTTCTTATGAATAAAATTTAAAGATTTTGTACACAGAACTTGGCACTACTTTAATACTTTGTAGGTAAAGTACACAATAATGAATATGATGTTCAACCTGGTTCCCACGTTTACATCTAAGGCTGGATTGGCATTTCTTGCCACCATAACTACAATATCATGTTCTAGTCCGAAGCATAAGGTAGCAGCTAGATTTACTCTTAAAATCCGGCCACAGAATAGTGAAGCATCTGTAACATCTTTGGTGTTATAGTCCACGATTTTTTCGTACAATAAGAAAAGTATATTTGTTTATTGTCTTATTACGTATAAAATGCCTCCACACAAAATAATATCTTTGTTAAATTTATGGCTATTTCTTACGGTCAGAAATACAGTCTTTTTGCATTCTAATCCCATAAAAAAATAATTTTAAAATCCTTTAAAGATTTAAAGTATTTCCATAAGATATTGCGTCCTAGATTGGATTTTAACTTTGCATTTTCAAAGGAAGCCATTAAAATCTAAACAATAATGAATTATTCAGAAACAAAACAGGAACCGATAAAAGGTATCAGACAATACGTTGTAAATTTTAATATCCAAAGCCATTCATTAATAGTCCTTATAAAATATTCCTTCTAAATAAACGCCGCGCAGCAATAAATATGTCTATTATGAAAGCATTCTTTTATTAGGCCAATTTATTTTCAACCTTAATGACAATAGAGTAGGCTTTAAATGCTTTAATAGGTGGCCATATTGGGTGCTGTGTTGGCAAACTTGCGTCATTTATAATACAACCTCGAGGTCAATAGCTAAACAAATTTTCAGGATCTCTAATAAACGTTCAAGGGTTTCCTTTTAGGCTTTCACATCTATAATACTTTGATAATCTTTGAAATCCTGGACATTCTTCCTTCTTAAATAGAAGGGATGATTCTTAACCTTTGGGTTGTAATTTTTATTTGAATATTTGGTTTTTATACAGTAAACAAAATTTAAATGTCTTACCGTACTTTTGTATGTATGTACATATGCATGATCCTATAGAAATGGTTAGCAATATATGTCATTTCAAAAAAAAGATCCTATAGGATTTGCTTGCTAACTTTAAGAATTTATTAAAAAACTTTAAATCATTTGTGTGATATATTCCTGCAGGTAGGAAGGCAAGGTCTTCTCGGTATTGCTGTAAGGTAAAAGATGGAAAGTGTTCTAAGGTTCCAGCCTCAAGATACCGTCGCACCAGTATTTATCTTCTATGTGGTAGGAGTTAAATGTCTATTACCATCAGAAGAGCAAGTTGCTTGTATACTCGTACTACGAGTATCTTTGAAAAGGAAGGTGTAAGTATTTAAACATTTTGCGTTATTGAAAAAAATTGCGACTTTAAAATATATTTTTTTTAAATACTTCAATATGTATATCAAATTAGAGGCTCATACAAAAATAAAAACGTGTAACCTGATCTATAATCATAAAAATAAAAATTAATCCCCATTTCCGTTTGTCATATTTTTATGTTAGTAATTATGTGGAGAAGGTACAAATTTAAAAAACATTTTAATATTCATAGTTAGGGCCAGACAATTGATATTACAATAAAACAAAAAAAGTTTTATTGTTGTCGCGTTTTGTTTATTTATTGCGATATTTATGACGAAAAGAGAAACAAGCCTGTTGGTTGATTTAGTGATTTATTCTGTATGTATGTTTATCATATTATGTGATTACGTAATGATACGTATGTTACGTAATTGGGTAAGTATATAAAAATATATCTTAATCTTGGTTTCAAAACTTACTAGGCAATTACAAAAACTCTTAAGAATATAAGATTTCATGCATCGTACCCAATCACACGATCCGTCCTTACAAAAAGTGAAATAATATGTATAATAAAAAATCAAATGATATTTTGACAGATATTTGGACTACACTTACTTTTTTTATTTGGTTTTCATTCTTACGCTAGTGATATACATTTTTGTTCCAAATCATTAGTATAGACAATAAGCAATAATAATAATAATAATAAACGACCTATTATTGGTACGAACGCTCATAACAAAATGTATAGCGATATTTGGAAATATGCACGCGAGGGCAACTATGTCCGTAATAATTAGGCAGTTATTGACATAAAGTTAGTTTATAATCGCGTGCTTGTGTACGGTAAACCATTTACCCAAACTTATACGAGAATTATTAGTCGGCACCGGTGGGTACCGCATAGGTACACTTACGTAGAAAAATGTTTTTATTTTTCGTTTTTTTATCAAGCTTATAAAATATTGTTTTTCAAAATATAATAACCAATTTCTGGAAACGTTAACAAAGGACCAATTGGTCAAACTTAAGGTCTTTTTGTTCTTTAGATGTTTGGATGTTATAATAAGTAACTCACCAGATTTTTGTGCCAGAAGCCAACTGGTTATTTATTGCAAACGACGCCGTGTGAGATTGTTAGATTATTGTAGAAGATTTCTTCGTGTTTTCGCTACATTTAATTTATTTACCTTAACGAACAGAAGCGAAATGCTTAGGTACTATTAGTGCGTTTAGCAACGCATTTGAAAAATCAAATAATAAAAAAATAAAGACAAATTCGTTTCGAGTAAAATCCATATATTTGATCGCTTCTTAAAAGAAGTTATATAGTCAAGTATATAACTTTTAGGAAAAATAGCTTGTGAATGTTCATAAAACTGTCGAAAACAATTGAGATTATAATAAATATGCATCAAAAATCTGAGTCAAAAAAGGGGAAAAATTAGTAGAAAATGATAATAGTAGAAACGTGTAATTACATTCAAGGTCTCTCTTTATACTAGGGATTGTAAAGTTCTTAGTAAAATAATACATGTACTTTTATGGACTTAGTTAATCTTTATATCGACTGAGGAAAGAGACAATCTATTTTCTATCCTGAAAATGTTACCAATTTTATAATAGCTTTGTTATCTACTCGGGTAAGACCACAGGCAACAATTAGATTTTTAGCTAATTATGTTCCAATATCGATTCTGCAGTCCAGCGGTTTAGTTGTTGGACTTGATTGCATGAGGTCCCGGGTACGAATCCTAGGTCGGTCATCAAAAAGATTCGGTATTTCCAATTTTTCAATAAAAAAAACGTTGCTCGGGATTGGCGATAGGCTTGCACATTGTAAGATTTAGTGTCTTCGGCAAGTCGTGGGTGCCCTGGTTATGCCTCTGTCTACCTCTTCGGGGATGTGGACGTGAAGATACTTTTTTATGTTCCAATATTTATTAGTCGTCCACCACTATAATTGTAAACCTTCCCGAGTATTAAAATGCCGTTTCATTTTAATACTCGGGAAGGTTTACAATTACAGAAACTTAAAACACATTTTCTTTTTCCTTTCCAGCTAAGAAACATATGTAAAAAATAAATGTCAACCAAATTCTGTTATTTCTTTATTTCTAGGTTTCATTTCCTCAACTCATAATTTAATTTTAAGCACTTTTTAGATACATTCTCATGAGTCTCAATATTGACAAATACATTCGTTTTTCAGTATTTACTTGCCAAAGTACAAATATCAACAACAAGCATCCTCGTAATACAAATGTTAGCTTTGAATTTAATACAAATATACATTTTACGGTTGAAAACCATTGAGCTTAGAGATGTTTAGTTATGGTAAGTCATGTGTAAAATAGTCTTACAGTAAATGAAGATATAGTTTATTAATTCTAGGTAAACTGGTATTTAGTTCAACTTTAGTAACTGAAGTTAATTCAAAATAAAGATTGGTGTAGAAAAGCTTAAACGTTGTCTCTGATACATTAACAAACAAAAACGTGCAAGTTTTCTAAACTAATATTTTTTCAGAATCTTCCATTCCGATATTCATACTAGAAACTAGCTGTACAAGTGTCTATGTTCGCGACTGTCTGTAATAAACGCTAACAGATTTAATTTAGTAAATTTACATAAATCGTAATAGACACATAAGCTTTAATGTTTACAATATTTGTATAGTTTGAATATATTATCAAGTCTACCAGCTTAAGTTGACCTGTATCTACATTCCTATTTTGTTATTTTGTACCGAGTATTGTTATGTCAGTAATTCCTAAACAGCATACCTCATGAGTTATAGGACGATCGGTAACACACATAGAATAATACAACAAAAGAATGAACAAAGTCTGACTTTTTTTATGATATTCGAAGGCAAACAAGCAGACGTATTTCCTGATGGCAAAAATTCGAGCCACCTAGAGACACCAAAGGTGGTATAGTGCGACTCACCCGGATTGGTACCACCGCCTAACCTATTCCTGCCGCCATAGCGTCAGCGTTTGCCGTCGACGTGTTCTATTTCGGAGGATAAGGTGCCTGGAAACTTACTTTTGCTCGAGGTCTAATATCGCAGATTCAAGTTGGCAGCACACTATTATTACCGTTTCTGTCTCTAGGTGGCGTGAATTTCTTACCATCATGAAATCCGTCTGCTTCCAATATAATAACAGAAACTGTGATTCAGAGACGGATATGAGCTACTTGTTAATAGACTGTACGTGAAAAAGTAAAATAAAATTAAAACGCAAGAGAAGCCATCGAAAATATATAGTCTTTGATATAAACAGGCACACCACATTACGATTTTATAATATGATAAATTAAAATGACCAAGTCAAATAATTGAATAAATGACAGTAAACCAAATAAATAAAACACATTTTTTTATTCAACCAGTTTTCGCTACGCCTGTACTACGTGATGAAATAAACTATTTTACGACAAAGCGCACAATACTGTCGCGCTGCTATTTGTCATTTATGACTGCTTTTTGTTCCTGATTGGTTCTAAATCGAATTTCGATTAATGGTACTGTAATTTGTGCCGAGGTTTCGAGCATTTGATTTAGTAACCATAGAAATATTTATCAGCTAAATATAAAAATAAATTATGTATAATAAAATTAATTATGTATAATAATGTATGTAATTACTTGATAATCGAGCGTTGTTGGTCAAGAGATAAGCGTGTGTGTCTAACGACATTAACTAACCGCGTTACTTTGATTCCCGACGGACGCTGATATTTATAAACGATTTATGAACATCTAGATTCTAGATGCTTGTGTTGCTGGTTTAGACGCTTACCAAATTTTTTCTCATATCGCCTCTGTAGTCTAGTAGTCTGGTGTCGGACTTGACTTCTTGAAGACCCAGGTTTGATCCATGGGTCGGGCAACAAAAAAAAATTAAAATGAGTATTTTCAATTTTCTATTAAAAATAATGTCGCCCGAGATTGGATATGTGCCCGGTTGGCTATAGGCTTGCCTCCTATTACATTGTATGACTTATTGTCTTTGGCTAGACGTGGGTACCTTGGTTGTGTCTCTGCTTACCTCTTCGGTGATATGGGTGTGAAGATACCTTACTTCATTCTCATATCGATTAAGGTATTTCTCTCTAATAGTGTCGTTGACTAACATCGATCACAAACACATATTTGCTTACTTTGCGGTTATATTAATTTGTGCAGAGATGTATCATTATTTTTTTATTTATTTAGTTCTATACGGGACCGATGAACCACAGAGGAAAACAAAACATGTATTATATTTTTATATGATTGCACCAGTTATCGTATTATCGTGAACGTAACTATCGTTATTTAGAGATATAATGTTAATAGCTAACCCTAAAACATGTTTAGATTTCGAACGTCACTAAACTGATATTTAAGTAAGTTAAGTTTTTTAATTTTCTGAAGTTTCGCTAACTTTTTAAAGTTACCCTAATAATAACTGACGCAATAAAAATAATTAGAGAAATTGTTCCATTATTTCGTACGTGGAGCGATAACCAAGGGGAAACAGTTCTATAAGTTGACATATAATTTTATTTTATTTTTTAATACAATGACATTTTGCAATCTAACGGTAATCCCTATTTTTGGGGAAATAGAATTGCTGTGGTATAACTTTGTTTTGGTTTGTTACCTGTTAACATTTTTATATGTGGGTACCGTCAGTAACATCTAACCAAATAGGTATTGAACGTTAAATCAAAAAAATCCTTTTTATCTTTAGTTTTAAAACCCTGTTGATAAAGTTAATCCGGTTGGCTAGAAAGTAACAGAAAGTGTTAAATAAAGTATACAGTGGATAAGTACAAATGTTAACTCCAAAAAACGTGTATAAACAGAGATTTGTTTTCATGAATATTTATTTATAAACTATAAATATAATAAAAGATAATAATTATTTCCCGAGTTCGGATTCTATTCGTGATCTGGGGGGTGATTATGTATCTCAGTTGCCAACTCAAACTGTAAAAGTGTACATCAAATGACGTCATTTGTGTTTGCTATCTCTATTGTATTCCTGTAGGTCACTGGAGATAGCAAATATAAAACACGTCATTTGACAGCGATTTGATGTACACTCACCCATTTTGAGTTAGTAACTGAGTTACATAATCACCCCCTGGTCGCGGAGGTGGGAACTTTAGTTAAGGTTGTCACATGTGAAGAACGTGACACTTATATTGTTTTCCGAGCTCTTCCTTTATTTGTGTTCTGGTCGCGGAGGTGGGCGGTGGGAACGTTAGTTAGGCTTGTCACATTCTGTGTCATTTGGAGGATTATTTGCCACAACAGATACACTGTTTACGCGGAATTAGCATCTGTTATAATGGATTTCCACAAAGTTACGCCTGATTCAATAAAATAAAAAAATAAAAAAAAAACACCTTTTGTGTCTATAGGCGGCGTGTATTAAGTATTATTAAGAAATCATTAGGAAATCCGTCTCCTTGTTTGCCTTCCAATGTCATAAAAAAAACATTGAGTCAATTGTAAATTTTCATAGCCAGAAATAATACTCAATACCTTTGAAATGGTGAAAGAACTTTATTTGTTCATAAAGATTTTCTATAGGATACTCTTTAGAGAGTATACCCAGGAACTAGATAAATTGATTTCACTCGATCCATTACTTAGCAGAAATTCGAAACGAATTGCGGGGTGTTTATTACCTGTTTAAGAAGTGGAGGCACTGGCGAGTACGTGTTCCATTTGGAGGGCTTGAAAGGATTAAGAGTGAAAAGTTGCAAGACCCGAGTGTAGGAAGCATGTATGAGAGTCNNNNGAAGGAAGCAAGACAGGTTTGTCAGGATCGTGAGGTCTGGCACTCGATACTCTCTGCCTACCCCGTAAGGGACTTGGCGTGAAGATATGTATGTATGTATGTACTAATTAGACGATACTCGTAAATAATAACAAATAGTTTGCTACTTCTTTTATTATTCGAACGGATACGGAAACTCTGTCTAAGAATATATTTCTAGGGCATCACAACGTCTGTTTTATAGTAAAAATTGATAGGAACCCTTAACCCCGGTATAAAAGATGTAAGTAACATCTTTTATCCCTTATTCACTTCCGATTTCGAAAGTGGGTTGAAGATCTTATACTAAGCTATCAACATTATATTTTCAAATCAGAAACTGCAACCTTGGTAACTTCTACCACATTGTTGAACTGAGTGTAATAAGCGAAAAAAAAATTTGAATTTGGAAGTAGTGTTCCAAATTCAAATTTTTTACGGGACCTAAATTTGAAAATTAACTCTGTTTTAGATTAAATAAGAATTAACTGGGTTAAGTTAAAATATTGCAACGGTTATTTAAAATATGTGAGAGACTGAACTCCAAATTACACTCCTCTAATATTTATGGATTAAGCTTTACAAGGATAGTGTAGCGCCCATTTATCCACTCGTAGCAAAAACAAACTGTTACCAAGTTCACGTACTATTTTTTATATTAATTGTCTTTTACTATTAATGCTATTCTAAAATATTATAATAGTAATCACGACTACAAACTACAGTCTCAGCAGCACTATCCCGTGACTTTAAACTTGCGCTAACAATTTCGATTCTATATAACTAATTTTGATATTGTTGATTTGACCGCCTCGTTGTTCGAGTGGTTAGCGTACAAGCCTAACTTCATCGATCAGCCGCGAAGTTCAGGTTCGATTCCCAACGGGGGCAGGTATTTATGTGATAAGCATTTAGATGTCTGCATTGCTGGGTCTGGGTGCTTATTAAATTTATTCTGGTATCTATTTCTATCGTTAACTAACACCCATGACACAAGAATATAATTTGCTTACTTTGGGGTTAGATTCAATTTGTGTTACTTGACCAGAGATATTTATTATTTATTTATTTTATAATTATTTATTATGTAACATGAAAAGGCTGATTCGAAACGGTGCCAACTATTTCTCATACCTACAATAAAGTGCGATAATCAGGTACCCGAAGCGAATATTCAATGAATCATAGCTATAATTTATTTAATTTATTTATGATTTATTTATGATTTATAGCTATAACTTCCTTGTTTTCCAAAGTTATGGAATCCATAACAAACTGCCAGCTCTTAAGGTACCTAGAGGAGCACCAGCTGTTAAATGATCGTCAGTACGGTTTCCGTCGTGGTCGTTCAGCTGGTGATCTTTTAGTTTACTTAACACACCGATGGGCGCAAGTAATCGAAAGCAAGGGAGAAGCATTGGCTGTCAGTTTGGAAATAGCGAAAGCCTTCGATCGAGTGTGGCACAAGGCGCTTGTATCGAAGCTTCCTTCTTGCGGTCTTCCTGAGAAATTATGTAATTATGTACATGGATCACTAGTTTTTTAACGGGGCGTAGCATCAAGGTCGTTGTCGACGGTGCGTGCTCGGAGTCCAAACCTGTCAATTCTGGTGTTCCCCAAGGCTGTGTGATTTCTCCTACTTTGTTTCTTCTGCATATCAATGACATGTTGCAAATTAGTGACACTCATTGCTTTGCAGACGACATTACTGGGGAAGCCTTATAATTTGGCCGACATAATATATCGCGGGAACATATCATCGAGAGCCGGAACCAACTTGTGTCTAAAATTTACAATATTTTGTCTGAAATTTCGTTTTGGGGCCAGCGGAATCTGGTGCAATTTAACCCTATCAAGACACAAGTTTGCGCGTTTTCCGCTAAAAAGACTCCCTTTGTCGCATCTTCGACATTCTTTGTTGACATTTCGAGTAATGTTCAATTTTGTGGTCATCTGGAGGAAAAGGCTCAAATAGCCTCTAAAAACTTGGTATGCTCAGTAAAACGAGACAGTATTTCAAGCCGGCCCATTGCATACAACTATATAAAGCGCAAATTCGGCCTCATATGGAGTACTGTTCTCAACTCTGGGCAGGGGCTCCACAGTACCAGCTCCTTCCGTTTGACAGCATTCAACGTAGAGCTATTCGAATTGTCAATGACCGGGCAATTACCAATCGGTTTGATTCTTTAGCGTTGCGTAGAGATGTTGGGTCACTCAGTGTTCTCTACCGCATTTATCATGGGGAATGCTCTGAGGAGTTGTTTGGTTTAATTCCAGCCGCTGATTTCCACCTTCAGACATCGCGTCAGAGCTTAAGGTATCATGCCCATCATCTCGATGCGTGGCGGTCTACAACTGTGCGATTCCGAAGACATTTTTTACCCCGTATAACACCTTTGTGGAAACGATTATGACTTAGGAACATTCAAGAAAAGAGCGTACTCATTCCTTAAAGGTCGGCAACGTATCTGTGATACTCCTGGTGTTGCGGATGTCCGTGGGCGGAGGTGATCACTTTCCATCAGGTGACCCACTTGCTCGTTTGCCTCCTCTTTTATAAAAAAAAAAGAATTACTGTATTTGTATGAAAACCATAAATAATTTCTTTTAAATATCTCTTTGATCAAACTCAAAAGAGAACCAATTTGAATTCAAAATTACTTATTGATGTCTATAGAAAACAAGTATTTTCTCAACATATGAAAACTATTTAGGTAATTTCCTTACTATTAAAAAAAGGCTAAAATATTCAAAACGCACACTAGCAATATGCCTTCCAAAATACCCTTTTTGTTAAAGATGACTTACCAGACTATTACTTTTAAGCGGTAATATCTCCATTGTGAACTGCCTTAATGAGCTACATTTCTCGTTCGCAATAGTAAATATTTGAACATCGTTAGCGCGACGTGTCAGCAGTTAATTAACTATAACATTAAATACTGGTTAAGCTATTGTAGGATTACAGCTCGTAAGTCTAAAATTCATGTCTTCGAACATCAAATCCAGTTTCACAATGTCAATGTTGACAAATAATTATTAATAACAGATAGGCGCGTAAAAGATGTCTTAATGGAAACCATGAAATAACAATCGTTTTCTGTTTACCAAATTATAGTACGTAACAACGACTTGCCCATCACATTAACAGCATACGATAAATCTGTTCCGCGAAAATACGAGTTCGCAATCAAACGAATATTAATTTAATAAAATGGAAGTATGTTTAGTGTTATTGACTATGGAGAGTTTAATAACTCGAAACAAAATGCGACGTATCAATTCAATGAAAATTGGTAAGGTAACTGTAGCTTTGATATCCTATCGAAAATCAAGTATCACCGATCCTTTTTACTAACGGTCCGTATTAATTACCTGTCTAAGATAAGAGATCGTGCTGTTTTAGAGCAGTTGTTAGGAAACCGCTCATATATTTTAATAATTATAAAAATATGTTAGCAATAAAGCCCTAAAAGGTCTATGTTTATCTGTAGGTAAGTTATTAATATTAGCCGTAAATCCATTCATTTCTTTTTTTAGAAAGATCTAAAATATTTATTTTAAGCAAACCACACGGACAATTAACATGCAGGGTTCGATTACAACGGATTTTTCCGGGTGGGTGTTTATTTTTTTTCTGATATCTATTTAATATTATTATCTCTGTGTTATAATTGTTTATTAACACCCAATAGAAGCACATAATTTACTTTTTGGTGTTAGATTCAATTTGTGTAAATTGTGCGTAGATATTTGTTTTTTTTTATGATATTGGAAGGCAAATAAGCAGACGGATTTCCTGATGGTAAAAAATTTACGCCGCCTAGAGACACCAAGGGTGGTAATGGTGCGTTGCCAAACTGAGGCCGGGATTATAGGCCTCGAGCAAAATAAGTTTATTTATTTATTTCAACATCGGACATTAGACTAGACTACAGAGTCAGTACATACCTCTAACATATAACATAATACTTTTATAAACGAAATAGACAGTAGATAATTGTTTTATATGGAAGTGGATGTCAATAACTACGTTACAGTTCTTAAATTATTTGCAGTTACTACCGAAAGGTTACTATATGATATGTAAAATTACTGAATTATAATGTAAAATATTTAAATAAAGATATTTGATAAACCTCATTTTGTATGCTTATAATATGCGGCAGTTATCATATTATCGTAATCGAACTATCGTTAACTAGATACATGTATATATACTGAAATGAACACTTAAAAAGCAAGATAGATAAACTAAGGCAGATAATAACCTACCTTGAACAAAAATAGATTACATAACAGAGGAATTCTTTCTTTAATTACCTTGTCTCTAATTAAAGCCTTAGGCAGGCAACACGAATTGTACGGAATAATATTACTGGGACTGTCACAGAATGGCACAACGTCTGAGCCAGGTAAACGTAAGCATGACAAAATAAACCAGAAATATTCCTTTGTTACACGGTATAAGTCATAAGATTTAGCGTTTAATGTCAAAATTATACCTTTTTTCTTATAAACTGAGTGTTTTCATTATTTATGTATATAAAAAATGAATTCCCATTTCGCATAATCATCGTATCACGCTTGAACGGATATACCGATTCTTGTAAATTATTTTTGGTGTATTGGTTATTCACGGGGAGTTGGCAGGGAGTTGCTGGTTACAGACGGCTGGTGACCGTGACTTGTGGCGCTCTTTGGGGGAGGCCTATGTCCAGCAGTGGACGTCCTCCGGCTGATGATGATGATGATGATGATAAAGTATTAGCTGTTATTGTGAGGAGTAAATAAAGAGAAATACCGGTTTTTTTTTTCATACAAGTAGATAATATCAAACGATACAAAGTTTGCCAGGTCAGCTATTAATTAATAAATATGGGACAATTATTGCTTCTGAATTATAATCTGATCATTTCTCATAAGTTAATTAAATCAGTTTTTTATATCACCTTATAATTTTAATAACATCACTGCCATAAATACCATTTTCAGTATAAATAGACGGTCTGTATTTCTTATAATGAGAAAAACCGGTGTGGTTGTTTGCCTTCCAATAATATGAAAAAACCAACGGGAAATTTGTGGTGATCAAACTAACCAACTTATGGTTAAGAATTTGATGGGGTTATCAAATTGCCTATTTCTTATATTTTGAAAGAAATTATTGTCAAAATCTTAATTCGAATGCTCTGCAAATAAAAACAAATACATATGTATTTTATGCAATGTAGAATTATATACTACCATTTTTAAATGAAACGTGAGTTTTAACGTCTTAATAAAAAATTCGTAGTAGAGAATGAATAGATGAAGAAAATTACCATCTACAGAAAAAAGTTTCTGATCGGAGTTCATTTCAATATTTATAAAATTTAACCACATGTAAGTTTTTCCAGGGTTTCAATTTATATTGGAGTCTGTTTTACATGACAATACGAATGTAATGTCAAATTAAACTTTGTAGTTCTCTATTATTCGCTTATTCACATGGCAGTAGTGTATTTGAATTCAGAACCTCTTCCTTATTTTTTTAATTTTAAGTTGGGAGTTGATTCTTGTAGTAATATTCATAAATACGTTTCCAGCTTTAGTGTGATAGAAAATGTTAAAACTGTTAAATTAATTAGCACATATGAATAATGTATCATAATTTGAAAACTCTAACTCCTATGGTTTAAGTCATTAAATATTAAGCAAAAAACTTCGCGTGAGCCCTACCATTAATTTAGTCTGTGAAAAGAACGTAAAGATCCAAAGCGACGAGTTCACGACGCGGTTCAGCATTGAATGATAGTAATGGATAGGCTTTACCACGAGAATTATGGCTCGTACTTCAATAGCTTTCCTTACATACCCATTGAGGTCGCACGCACTTCTAATACCACCATAAAATACCATCTTATGGAAAGAAAAGGGAAATTACGACGATCATACATATTATACTTGTTATATGATATAGTTTATTTTTTTGTATACAAAAAGCCATCTGAGTGATGATTAATAACTATTTCCTGAAGTGTTGCCTTTAAGTAAATGTTTATAATCATTATTTCTGATCCTCATTTTTATGAAAATTCACTTCTAAAGTATTTTAATTTTTTCCAATTCCAAAAAGTTAAATTAAATTAATAGTTCTTAGAAACTTCTACCAACACCTTGTTATTTAGTGCTAGTACTATTTATTCTTCTTACTAGATTTACTACGTGTGTTAAATATTAGAGAATCATTATTTGCACTGTCACAATTTTGGACCGACTTCGAAATAATGTGACAGTAAATTCGTCAGTGTTTTTATGTCATAAAATTGCAAATGTGCAGGTGGATCTCTTGAGATGACCACAGATCTCAGAAGACCATAGATAATAGGAGGAATAAGAAACGTGACATTTTGTTAATGTAAAATAGCAAGATTTCACAATACGCGCGTTAAATGAACAATATTTTTGTGATATAATATATCGGTATTTATTAAGGTGCGTCATGTTTTTGTAGTGTATTCTGTGTCAATCTCTGAATCAGAACATGACACAGATACTCCACTTGTCAAAAATTTTAAATCTGATGAAATTGATAGCTTCGGAATGAATTATTTGTCGGAAATTCCGAGAGTATTGATGGTACGCTAACATGATCCGATTGTCGAAAAATTTCCGGTTTTATGTGATGGAAAATATGATCCGTTTGTCATACGAAATCCGACTTACTCATGTTTGTATTTTGCAAAAATATTGTTTCTCTGTATCTGATACTAATAACAGATTGAATATTAAATAGGTATTCAAAATTTCCCCAAAACGTAATTTTCTTATTCAGTCACGTTATCAAACTAAAACATGACCAAATTTGGTTAACCATATATATCAAATATTTTGGGCTTTTATATATCCAATTCACTCAAAACCGTTTAGGAATAAGTTATTTTTTTATAAAGCTTGCAGCAGTCCAACCGTTTTTGTGCAACCGCGTTTATTCCTGAAATCAATCATTCCATTTTAAAGGGACTTATAAGTTTTGTGGACTTTGTAGACATAAGTACGAAAACATTTGCTTCCTCTTTGAACGATTTCGAAAAAGGGAGGAGAAGTAAGATTGCTATACTTTTTATGTATGTTAGTCGATACCTCTGTCATTTCCACCCACCTTTCAAAATGATTCCACTCCCTTTTTGGTCTAATTTTGATGACCCAGGAAAATTGACGAAGAGTACTTTCGTTACTATTTGTGAAGGTACTTAGACGACGTACTAGTAATTAAAATCCAAGTCGGTTTTTTGGAGTTTTCCGTTCTTAAATTATTTAAAAAGTGTTTTATAAATAGTAATTTAATAAATATAATGACAATATGAAAGGGTGAAATGAATACAGCTTATTAACAAGCCAAGGGACTCTGCTGAGACCGCAGTTCTGGTGAGAAGCGTAAAAAGTCGTATACAACGCTTTGTTTCAATAATTGTCTAGCCTCTGTGGTCTAGCGGTCCGGGTGTTGGACTTGACTGCATGAGGTCCCGGGTTCGAATCCCGGGTCGGCCAACAAAAAGAAAATTGGATATTTCAATTTTCTAATTAAAATAAAATGTTGGTGGGGATTGGAAATGTGCCCGGTTGGCGATAGGCTTGCCACCTATCACATTGTGGGACTTAGTGTCTTCGGCTAGTCGTGGGTGCCTTGGTTGTACCTCTGCCTACCTCTTCGGGGATATAGGCGTGAAGGTATTTTTGTTTCAATAATAATAATGAAAATATTTACACAGCATGGACTTAATGATATACTTAAAAAAATATAATAACATGCCTTCGACTTTTGTATTACCATTTTATAGTAATATTCTCCTTGGGATGATTCAGTATATTTCACTGCCAGTAACGAGTATAAATGCTTCTGCTATGCGAATTGCGGACGGTCATTGAACTTTTGCTATCATAATATGATATTGAGTTTGATTTCAAATTCTAGAGAGAGAGAGAATTTTATATCAAACTAAATGAAATAAAAATGACTAAGGATCGGCAGAAATAGTACAGAGTTTATATATAATTATTGAACAGCTGATGAAAGTAAACTTTGATATATTTGTTGCTATTTCTAACGTCCTTGAGACATAACTACACACTTATTTACTGTTTCGTAATGTTGTACATTTTTTGTCGCATCTATTCATACACATTTCATTGGTTTAGAATTTCTTTATATAATCCAATAAGAGCAACTTTGACTTTATTGTTGAAGACTCAATCTTTCTCAACTTTGTCTCCAGAAATGTCGTTAGAGTGTACGCTGACAAATTCAAATCAATTAACGAATTAATTATTAACTCTTTATTGTACACAACCAATATCACAAAAAAGTAACCAAAACAAAGTACAAAAACCGAGCATACCTCAAATGAAAGAAATTTATCACAGTCAACCCATAAAAACTACTAATATAAACTATTTAATAAACTTAAACGCCTAATATAAAAACACTAACATAAACTTAAAGGAAAAATAAGCATCTTCACCCCCATATCCCCGATGAGGTAGGCAGAGGCACAACTAGGGCACCCACGACCAGCCGAAGATACTAAGTCCCACAATATGATAGGTGACAAGTCTATCGCCAACCGGGCACATTTTCGATCCCAAGCAACATTTTTTTTAATAGGAAATTGGAAAAACCACATTTTCTTCTTATTGCTCGACCCGGAAATCGAACCTGGTTCCTCATGAAATCATGTCCAACACCCGGTCCGCTAGACTATAGCGGCGAACAGATTTAAAGTAAATTTATATTTACGCGTTAAGTGTCTAAACTGAGGAAAGGAAATGCTCTTTAAGCTGTTTGTTGAAAGTATCAAGAGTTTCGCTACAACCAATTCCACAAGGTAAAGAGTTCAAAAATCTTACAGCATGAACTGTGAATGAGTGAGAATATGCTGCAGAATGACTTGAATTATAGTAACGCGTTTTCATTGGTGTGTCATAAAGCACAACGTTGGTAAAATGTTAAAATACAAGACGCTTGTCTACGCATGAATAATTGCGATTGGCAGATTTCGGTAGGAATTCGAAGCGATGCGTCCGCGGAAATATACCTGCCGTCAAATAAATTGACCTACGCGTTTGCATATAAATAAGTATCTCTGGAAAAGTCACAAAAATTAAATCAAACCCCAAAGTAAGCAAATTATATGCTTACGTTATGGGCGTTAGTCAACGATACTAATACATAGAACTACTTTCCAAAAATTGAGATGTGGATAGCTGAAATATTTTGATAATATGTTAATAACATAATGAACGTTAAAGGTCAAAAATGAAACGTAGGTAGAAGCAGAAACCTTAAAAATATATTATGTGGCATAAATATATCAAAGCAAGTTTAAAAAGAAGTTGAACTTTTCAAAAATGAGGCTAAGAAGTGGTAAGATACCATAAAGTTTGGATTCGCTCTATGTTAAGTCGAAGAACTGAAACTGACGCTCCGTTTCAGTTCTTTGAGCTTCAAGCTGACGATCGGAATTGAAGTATTTGATAGCGAGACAACCCAAACCTGCCAAATGAATGTTCAGCGAGTACATTCCTTTGAGAATTGATAGTGCACCAAATACTAGATGAATTTAGCTTCCGAAGCCTCCTCGTTGAAACCTCGTTGGTCAAGTGAGTAGTACTGATTCTGATATCTATCAGATTTCAGTTTCTTCAGATTTGTCTGAAGACCAATTGAATAAGCTGGAGCGTCTTAAAAATCTTGGCATTCGATATGTTTGTGGGTTCCTAAATATGACCATGTTTCTCACTTCCGTAAAAGCTGAACTTGTTACCAATTCGCTTAAGACGCAATGTTATCTCTTCTATATTACATTTTCTTACACCAAAATGTTCTGGATTATCTAAAAGAACGCTTTAATTTTCTCAGTGAGACGCACAAACTAAGCTTAAGGTCAAATAACACTTTACAGCTGGAGATCCCATTACATTCGACTTCTTTTTACAGCAAATCGTTTATAATATCATTGGCTAGGTTATGGAACTCATTACCAATATCAATTCGTAGTGCTGAAAATATACTGTCATTCATCTTGCAGAGTCCATCTAAATTCTAAACTTATTTTATATTTACTGCTGTTGTTCATCTTGCATATTAATAACTACACCACAACAAAATATTCAACTACTTAGCATATACGTATTGTTCTATATTGTTGGTTGTCTGTAAGAAATCGCATTATTATAATAAGGCCGCCTGTTGAATTCTAACTTTAATTTTAAGTTCTGATGTATATTTCTTGTTGATGGTGTACAATAAAGAATATTTGTATTGTATTGTATTGTATAGTAGTAGTACAACCTAGGCTAGAATTTTACAGCGCCTGTCCACATTTACTACTTTTAAACGCCGCGGACGCGGGTAAAACTTGCTCCTTTGGTTCTTACGCTTACACCAATGACAGCTAATTCCATTGCCTTAAAGGCAGTGCAAGTCACTCACGTTCCACTTTAAAAGATAGCGTAGTCGATAAACTTGTGAAATGCAAGTTGGCAATGCACAATTACCACACTTTGAAGTCTGCAGATAACCCTTATTTGTTAACATTAGAAAAACCCTTTGATTTGTCACTTCCAATCATCAAAACTAAACTTTATTTTAAATGTCACAACCCCTGGACACAGAAATTAGGCACTTGTTTGACGTAACACTATCTAAAATTGACATCCAACGAATAATAAGCCCGTGAAAGACAAAGAGAAAACAAGTTTAGATAGTGTTTAGTTAGGCACGCGTTTAATAAGGGTTAAAATATTTTTATAGTTAGGCAAATTTAATAGAATTTGTCCCGAGACCAATAAGAATATGTATATATCGAACTTTTTAAACATTCAGAATAAATGGTCACGTTTATTTCGTAAACTTGTGATATTTAACGCTTCGAAAGCTTATTGACCTTACTTTTTTAAGCTGCAAGTGAAAATGTTGTAACAAAAGTTAATCAGGAAAATAAAACTTAAATTTATATGAAGAAAAACAAGGTTTCTACGTGTATCATAAGGGTTTATTTTTTACATTTGTAAGCCGACCTTCTCCTGATAGTAATCACATGCCATATAGACGTCAAAAATTATAGCGCAATGAAACAGGTTTCAATTTTATTATTATATTATCTTATCTTAACAAACAAAAAATTGAGTAGATATATTCCTCAATTTGTCTGGAATTACACCTTTAAATCCAGGCTTAATGCCAATTTGACCATCTTGGGCCGCTCCAGTATACCGTTCTTTCAAACGAAAACATATTTTGTAAAATTGGGTCACGGTGGCAGAGAAATCGATTAACAAATTTAAAAAATTCAGGAGCTGAACTTCCTATGTGCCAAGTCGTATAAACATGTTACAACTGTTGTTACAAATGTTGGTAATCTAAAACTGAGATTTTTTTATTTACGAGGGTAAATGTAACTAACGTCTACTACTACTATAACTTAAGGTCTACTTTTTCTCCAAACTGGATTACAATAAAGAGGTGCCCTTACATACTAGCGCGTGGCTGTCTAAGGCTTAGATGTTAATCTATTACATATGTCAATGTAACGTGTACTTTTTCCCCAAACTGGATTACAACAAAGAGGTGCACCGACATAATAGCGAAAAAAAACACATAGCTCCAGTCCAGCTGTCAAAATAAATAAATTTGACTTCCAGAACCACGCATAAAGCGCCTCCGCATTTGGTCAAGAGCCAAGACTACGAAACTGTCGCGAGAGAATATTAAGTTAATGTCCTGGCTGTATACTGCATCATAAATTGACTTCTGCTAAGCGATTATAAACTCTATTTCAAGGGATTTTAGGTAATATCTTTTGGCTGAACATTAGGGCAGTGCACTTAGGGTGTTCTGCGTATGCATAAACATAATTTATGGTCAAGGTTAATGTAGCTTTATCTTGTTAGTGTTGCCATTTTTTAAAGTCTGATTTTTGTTTTAACACAAATAGTTTATTTCCACATGTTCGGGAAATCCCGCGAGATAATATCAAAATGACTTGGATCGTGGATTGAGATAATGACATTTGGATCATTTTCACCAAATAATAACTATACATTTTGATTTTAGACAGACAGTTGGCAATAGGCAAAATTGAGGCATTTCTTCTAACTAGGATTATTAGACTGGTGGCCTTAAAACTGACCAGAGACTTTGTACTCATGAAAACTAAATTGCTAAATCTCGAGCATCGTCGCAGAGTTGCAGTCTTTAAATTTTCTATAAGATGCACTTCAGAGAGTGTACCAAGGAACTTCATAATTTGATTCAACTAGCTCCATTTCTTAGCCGAGACTCGAATGAAATCATCCAAATAAAAACGTGCAAGTTTTTTATCCATTTAAATGTCTTACAGCATTAAATTTTACCCGACTCTCAAAAAAGAAAATGCCATCAATTTGACTGTATGTTTTTTTGTATTTTTTATATGCTTTTTACCGGTGGTACTGGTGGTTTACTAGGTGGTAGAGTTTCACAGCGACTCGCCCGGATTAGTACCACCGTCTTACCTATTCCTGCCACCATAACGTTTGGACGTTATGGTGGCAGGAATACAGCTTGCCTTTACCGTGTTCTGGTTCGGAAGGTAAGGTAGCCGTTAAACTTTCTTTTGCTCGAGGCCTAACATCCCGGCCTAAGTTTGGCAACGCACCATTACCACCTTTGGTGTCTCTAGGCGGCGTAAATTTCTTACCATCAGGAAATCCGTCTGCTTGTTTGCCTTCCATTATCATAAAAAAACCAGATTACTCGTCCAAAAGTCAACCTATTTTAATAGCTTTATAAGAAAGACGACCTAACTTGGTCGATTCTAAGGTGGTCCCATATTCACACTTTTTTGTAGCAAACACTTGTACTTATCTACTGTATACTTTATTTAACACTTTAAGTTACTCTTTAGCCAACCGGTTTTTTACAGCATCATCAGGGCTTTGAAACTAAAGATAAAAATTCTTTGTTTATGCTTCATCTTTAATTTCAAAGCCCTGATGATACTGTAAAAAGTGAAACCGGTTGGCTAAAGAGTAAAGTGTTAAATAAAGTGTATAGTGGATAAGTACAAGTGTTTGCTACAAATAGCATAGCGAGCATAGGTCCCATATTCATTCAACTAGTAGCAGTAGTATTTCTTTTGTTAAGTATAGGTTAAAAACTACTAGCAGGAATTTGATAAAATTGATGTGGGACCATTTTGGAATCATTTGCTATCTTTGAAAAAAGAATCACTTAACAGGACATGGTACCCAATGAATTTTTTTAACAGTTTTCCTTCACATAGTTGTTTTGTAACATTGATAACAGTTTATTACATTGACAAATCAGGAGAATTCGAATGGACTTGAAAGCCATATACTAA
>NJDC01002735.1:556022-573241 GCA_002245475.1 Calephelis virginiensis | reverse complement strand
TTGTAGCAAACACTTGTACTTATCTACTGTATACTTTATTTAACACTTTAAGTTACTCTTTAGCCAACCGGCTTTTTACAGCATCATCAGGGCTTTGAAACTAAAGATAAAAATTCTTTGTTTATACTTTATCTTTAATTTCAAAGCCCTGATGATACTGTAAAAAGTGAAACCGGTTGGCTAAAGAGCTAAATAAATAAAGTAAAGTGTTAAATAAAGTGTACAGTGGATAAGTACAAGTGTTTGCTACAAATAGCATAGCAAGCATAGGTCCCATATTCATTTTATCATGATCTAACTAGTAGTAGTAGTTTTTCTTTTGTTATATAACATATTCGACGAAAGACAACTCAATGGTAGAGTATATATGTAGTTGACCTTCGTTGAGTGCAGCCAAATTTCCTGGATGATGCTTCGGTTGCGAAGCGAAAGATACGATGAGTATATTGTTGGTGCTACTAAAACAGTAAGAGGGTATGTGTTTTGTTCTATGTGGAGCTGGTTCAATTTGGGGTCTTCGACTTTTGTTAGGTTCAATCAAGTCTATGCATTTCTTGTTACGTCGCGCTATAATACATTTACATATTTAATCGTTTAGTTTTGATTATATCATGGGTCACTTTCCAGAATGACTTCTTTTATCAGTTATCAAAAAACATAAAAATCAACACGTAAGTTCATATTTTAAACATAGTCATAGAGTCGTCAAACTAACAGTATTTCAGAGGGCATTTTTCGTTGCCTAGAAAATTCATAAACTGATACGATCAGCATTATTCGCTCTACGAAAGGCTGGAGCTATCTTCCTGAAGTAGTTTGTCCAGGAAAATATATGTAAGTTGGACTAGAAATTATTGAATAACTGTTTTTAAGTTTAGTAGATCTTCACATTTAATCTTAACATTACTTTGCAATAAATAAATTAAGTGTCATTATGCTGGATTACAGTATTAAAATCTATATTATTTTGGTAGGTCATAGTCCAGCACAATGACGTTTTAGTTTTTAGATTATATCCTTTATGACTTAGGAGGAGAATCAAAATGTGGAAAAAACTGCTATAACTAACAATATAGCATACTAAACACATTTGCTTGAATACGTACGAGACAATAATTATTATGCTTAACTGACTCCACCAATAATGTGCTCGCATTTTTTTCTAAGAATACTACACACTATATATTATTTTAATGAAACCGGGCCAAAGAGCCGAATGTAGAGCAACAAATCAATGATATTCTGCTTTATTCTTGTATTCTTAGTATTTTTGATTAAACTTTTATTATTTTTTGTACATAGAAATGATTTGTATTAAACATAAAAAATATCAAAGAAATTAATCACTCGCCAAACGCGTCTATGTTGTTATATTGTTTATTTGTATACTACATATAAGTTAGCTCTCACTTTTTGCAGCCTCTAAATGTTAAATATGTGTTTACGTCCTCAAATTTCTATCCTGATTGCTACATACACATTTCTTTGCACCAAATCTCTTGAGGGATTGGTAGTGAGTTAAAATCTCTACAGATCTGCTTAGTTTTCTCCACACTAAACAAGCCGATTCCGAAGATTCTTTGATGGACTACACACGCCTTGCTATTATACTCAGATTATGATGCCTTTTGCATGAGTAAAGTAACCAGTTAACTTATCCGTGAATCATTATTAAAATTGGATAGAGTCAAAAATGATGTGGTAGCAGGAATGGTTATTCCTTGCAAGAATATATTACATTAACCTATTTACTGCATAATTTGACACAATGAAATGCGCGCTTTTTTTGTTTCTTTTCAATAAAAATGATGAGTTTGTCAATAAAAACACCTAATTCAATATTTTGTGTCAGAGACCAGTTAAAATTGTCAAACACAACAAAAACAGCATAAAAACAGCGCAATTATTTTCAATACATCATTTATTTATCATTGTCTAAAAAAAATGTAGACAAGTCATAACCGATCAGCTGCAGTTTTTTTGGGATACATACAATACAATAGCGTAAATGTTACAATTTAGAAGTAAGTGACATGTCGCTGCGCAAAAGTTATTTTAAGGTATCGGCGGGAGTTTTGGCGCCATTGAGAAAAAAGATGGTCGAAGTTTTTTCATAATTATTGAATTTCTTATTGATATTGAGTGAAATTAGTTAATTTTGGTGGCATTTTGTACAAATTTGTTCAGTGAAAGAGCACAAATGAAATAATCATGAAGAAATTGGCGTATTGTGTATTTCCTCGTTGCCGTCAAATCTCATTACTTGAGCTTGAGTAAACAGGCCACCGCTTTACCCAAGAGCCTGACATGACTTTCTAACGACTTATGACTGATGACTAAGAAAATAAATTGAAATTGATATAAAATTTTATGCAAATTTCTACTTGACTAATGGCTAAATACTAACGTGAAGGCTAAAACCTAAAGAAAGAAAGGTATCGGCGCGGACATGTGCTGTCTCTTTGCTTTTGCCCAGTTGCATAAAACTTTCCTTATAATAGAAATGTTGTATTTTATATCATGTAAATATTGATTTTTTGACAAACACACAACCTTTTAGATATAAAATAAATGTTAGTAGGATATGTCATGATTTTCTTACCTTCATGCACTTTACGTTAGGTAAGGTGAAATATGTCCTTAACTGTAATAGCAAACATACTAAAAACATGTTTACTCACACACAAACATGTAAAAGACATGAAAGTCACAATTTGATTTTTGCACTCGACTATACTTGCGCCAGAATACAGAATGAACTTCGCGTGAGGCGGTTCAAGTTTTGCGCGAATAGTATACTCTACGCACGTAGTAGATGTACTTTCAATATTCTAACAGCACTCTACTCAGACTAACATATTAGCGTTAACATCAAATTATTACAAAACTATATAAATATTACAATTTCATTAAACGAGCATTTACTTTCTCAAGACAACCATTTTTACAACTTCAGCATCTGAAGGGTCGTAAAACCTTTAACTTTACAAAGCATAACTGAATACATTTATGATTGTAATTAAGTTTATATCATTTGTTTAACCTTGAACAATAAATGTTAAAGTTATTGCTGTGTTAAATTATACGTTGTAACCCTGAATATGCTTAAATAATTAATAAAATATGAAAACAAGTAATTTTTAAACATCGCAATGATATAATATTACTGTCTGAGGATGATTATAATAAAACAATATACAAAAATAAATACGATTACTAAAAGTCACTTCTATATATTTACATTCTTTTCATTATGATTTCGGACTTAAATCTCGAGTAAAAAAGCAGTAAGATTTATATTTCTTCATTGTCACAACAACAAGCGCTAAAGCTACGTGATTACGTGATTTTTATAGGTCATAATAAAATAATATATTTTTTTTAATTTTAGAAAAGGTAGGCATATATCACCCACCCAACCTCACCCAAAGAGTTAATAATAATAATATTTCAGTCTCAACTTGGTTTGTATTTTATACAATTAGGACATACCGTAGGCGTAGGCAATTCGTAGCACGTGTAGCAGCTACGTATTTTTCTGTCATGCGTAGCAATATCGTAGTTGTCAGATTCTACGCACGTAGCAGACGCACGTTCAATATCCCATTGAAGGTAGAAAATGTCAGTTATTCATAGCATAAACTGAGTTTGTGACAGCGCAGTTTATTCACATATAAACTACACTTGATACTATGAGGCTCACGCATTAGATAAATAACTTACGTCGAATTGAAATATTTTTTTCATAAAAGCGAGTAAAAGGAAGATAAGAGTACTTGGATGATTGCTCTTAAACTGTGATCAAAGCTTATAACGTAAAGGTAGATGAAACACAGTAATTACTTCTTTCAAGGGTTCTCTATTTCGTAATCGCAAGAGCTTCGAAATCCTAGCCTTAAGAGAACAACGCATCGTTAACATATTTAACGTCTATAAACGGTGTGTATTTCTAACTTTTTTCCTATTCACTTTCATGCGTTTATATAGTACAAAAAACTATATGAAAAACAAGTAGATCCCTCTTGACACTTTACAGCAAAGTTGACATGTTCAGACTTCAAAGTAAAAATTGTATTACGTTTGTGTTGCCATCTGTTTTTGGCCGTATTTGTCAGACAGGGAAAGCTGAAAACCAGTGTTACTTATGTTTGTGTGTTTAGAGTTAGATTGGATTTATAGTTGTTTCTTTTTTATTCATGATGTGCGGTAAGTTTTAGTCTTTTAATAAATGTTTTTTTTTTCTTTCTGATGGGATTTGGAGGATAAAAAAATATGACATTTATGGATATGGCATGTTAAATAAGCAAGATAAATAAGCATGTTTTCACGATAAATTAAATCAGAAAATAAGCTAGCTGACCCGGCAAATTTCGTTCCATCCGTTCTGTTTGTGTAGGATAATTTTAAATGTTGTTTTTAATAGTTTTATCACAGTTTTACTTTTATCTTATTTTTAAATCTTCTCTGGAGCAAATCGGTCCAGGTGTTCTCGACTTTTAGGGAGACTAATGAACAGCAATTGATTTTTAAATCTAACAAGAAGATTTAGGTTAAATTTTAAAGTTGTGAAATCAACAGAAATAGCAATTTAACCGACAGGTTTTCTACAGAAATAGAAATTTAACCGACAGACGTTTAAGCCACAACCTCACTGACGATGTTCAGTCGCTCGGGCTGCGAACAACGAAAAACTGTCTAATTTTTAAATTGTCTGACATGAAATATTTCATTTTTAAAAAACTTTGAAATACTCCCAGGCAAGGAAGAAGTGATGTATTCAAATATTTAAAAAAACTTGATTCTAAAACCACAAAGCATGTGAAAATTACATGACTCAGAACAGAAATAGTAAAAAAAATATTTTACACGAGTTCGTCCGGCCTTTTTCGTAGAATAGACCATCTTGCAAGGCAGCTCTTAAAAGTTGAGCATAGATTTACAGTCACTAATACGATGACATCTGAATAGGTGGTAGAGTTTCGCAGCGACTAGCCCGAATTGGAACCACCGCCTTACCTACTCCTGTCACCATAACGTTAGTGCTTGCTCTTGACATGCCCCAGTCAGGTTGGCAACGCATCATTACTACCTTTGGTGTAGTGGCGTGAATTTCTTTCCATCAGGAAATCTGTCTGCTTGTTTGCCTTTCAATGTCATTACACAAAAATAGAATTCTAAGCAGGCAAAGTTGCACAAAGTAAACATAAAAGGACAAGACATCAAACGACAATCTAGAAGATTCTGATTCCTGTTATTAAATTTAGTTTGGTATTAAAATTATTTACAGCCAAATTACATCAGTTTAATTCTAACTATCACGTTGTTCCAATGTTTCCTTTATACGTTCCTTAGTTTTAGCAAATATTACGATCAAAAGCTAACATTAAGGAGCAAAGCGTTTGAATATTCATAGACTTTAAATAGAATTTCGGCTTACGTTGTCCTCTCAAAGCGGTTCTATTTAATCAGTAAACAGATTAAAGTTGGTTTTCGTTTTATCGTAATTTTAAGACTTGGAGAATTCATTCTATAACGGTCAATAATTTCGTTTGTATCGGCCATATTGTTATTGTTGGTAATTAAAATAAAAGTAATGTTATTTTTTAATTTTGTCATACCATTTTGATGGTTCATTTGTTTGCTCTTTTTTCTCAAGGGTACTATTACACTTTTAAAGCATGGGAAGTAAACAAGCAGACAAATTATTAAGTATCAAATGGGGACAGAAAGTAAACGTTTGTATACCAAATGTATACATGATGTGTCAACTTGAGTTTGTTACGAAACTGGGAATAAGGAACTATTCTTGTTTTATTTGTAAGATGAGTCTTAAATAAATTTGGATTACTCTTATATTTCTCAAGTAATATGAACATATTACTCATACACTCCTTTACATAACGTATAAAACTACATTGAAAGATCGCGAACTAAATATAATTATTTCATATTATATCTTTTCTGTAAAATGAACGTATAAAATTATGTGTGTGTCTAAATTGTCCGCAACATTATTCCATTTTTTATAGTTGAAAGTAAAGTATCTTCACGCCCATATCCCCGAAGAGGTACAACCAAGGCACCCACGACTAGCCGAAGGCACTAAGTCCCACAATGTGATAGGTGGCAAGCCTATCGCCAACCGGGCACATATGCTATCCCGAGCAACATTTTTTTTTATTAGAAAATTGGATAAACCCAATTTTCTTTTGTTGCCCGACCTGGGATTTGAACCCGGGACCTCATGCAGTCAAGTCCAACAACTGAACCGCTAGACCACAGAGGCGACAATTATTATTATATATTATAATTCAAATCGTAAAATAAATTTATTAAACCTTATCAGGACTTGTAATAATTAAAATCGTTCATAAATTTATTATATCTAATCACTAAATGATGATGATTATGACATAATTATATACTTTAAAGAAGGTTATTTAAAAGTGTTGCTAAGGGCATACCATTACCCCGTATTGGTCCGAGTCACTTGAGTAGAATTAAACATTTGCCTCTCTGTCTGGCAACTATTAAGAGGTGAAAAATAAGATCACTGGTAAAATACTGTGCAGCATCTTGCCCGGGTATGCCATAATTACTGTGTCATATACCGTCCGAAGGGCAAGATAGCCTGTAAACTTGCACAATAGGCCTAACGTCTCGGTCAAAGGACAGCAACGCAATTGTAACATCTTTGGTGTCTATAGGCCACTATTGTCTCTAAATATCAAAATAGACATTTGCTTATATGCTTTTTTGCCGACTTCTCACACTGATGCTTGGTGACGGTCGATCGCAAAATCGAAACTCTTTCATTTTTTCTTTTCTCTCTAATTTATTTTTTCTTTAAGGTAATGAGACTGCCTTGGCCCTATACTAATTAGTTATAACACTTCGAAATTTAAGACACAACGAATGTCCGTATTTTTACAATTATGTTGCCTTTTTTACGATAACCAGGTTTACTACCGCGCACCGTCAGTAATTCACTTTTATTACTGACTTTAAGATTGGGCACTGCCAAATACGCGAAATTCATTTTAAAACTTTTATTACAGACGTAAATAATATTATCCGTGTTAAATAAAAATATCATAAGTAAATTTACTAAAAAAACATGTTTTACGCTATTTTAACCCCGATGGATAAAAGGGTGTCATAAGTTCAAAAAAGTGTTAGTCCTATATTCATATTTTTAAAGAAAGAAACACTTGTACTGTTTTACTTATCACTTATAATTTATTACTTTGTAATTAGTAGCTTTTGTTTAAGTTTTAGCCCTGATGATGCTGTATAAGCGAAACCGGTAGGCTACTAATTACAAAGTAATAAATTATAAGTGATAAGTAAAACAGTACAAGTGTTTCTTTCTTTAAAAATATGAATATTTGGAAGTTTTACCAAGCGCCGACGATGGAAAATATCAAATATGTTAGTCCTATATACGTCAACCGGTGGTTCATATGACCCATCTTTTTTTGGCATGGTCCTGTAGTCTATTCCATCGCTATAAATTTTTTTATCACCATAGAGTCAGTGTTCGCTGTTATTGTATTCCAAAGTGAATGCAGGATAGCTGGTAAATTATATTGTTTTTGTTATTTTAGTGAATCTGCTCAATGATAAATCTGCGGATCCACCAATCGTATGGATATATACAGTCGTGGTCGTGGTGGATTGTGAATTTATTTTTTATTTTCCAACGAATCTAAACCATATTCCATATCTCTTTATATGTAAGTATAATCAGTCATTTATGTGCCCGATTATACAAACAATAACAACTTCTTAAACATTAAATCTCTTTACAGTATAGCTGATAGATTATCGTAGTTCTATTTGTGCAAATAATGCTGGCTGGCCATTTAATTAGGGACACTGAGATATTGCGTTCTATTTTCAAAATTTGAATCTCAATACTTTTTTTACTTCTTTTTTTATTGTTTCGTGGTAGCTTTGGCGGGAATCCCGATATTTTTTTTAAGTTTTCAAAAAATATTTCGAAGAAAAATGGGTAAAAATAAAAGTTGCGATCCAACACTACGAAAAATTATCATGAAGTTTGTTGTCGAGCATGGTTGGCCAAACCGAAGGATAGCAGAAAATTTAAATTGTTCAAAAACTATGAAATACAATGCAGTGCAATATGTCAGATGCAATAACATAGATTTAAATGTGCCCAGAACAAAAAGATCGAGAAAAACAACTCCGCAAGAAGTTAGAATGATAACCAGGTTAGCTAGGAAAGATCCTTTTCTAGGCTCTATTTTAATTAAACACGAAGTGTTTGGGACAGACGAAAAAGCTGGTGTCTCAGCGAGGACCGTTCGACGACGTCTGGTAGAAGCAGGGTTGTTTGGAAGAGTGGCTCGCAAAGTACCGTTGTTGAAGAGAGAACATAGAAATGCTCGTTTGGCGTTTGCACGTAAGTATGGACATTGGACCTACGCCCAATGGCAACATGTATTATTCTCTGACGAGACCAAGGTTAATTTGATTTCTTCAGATGGAAGGCAATACGTACGGCGTCCAGTAAAAGCGGAAATGTATCCAAGATTCACAAAAAAGCAGGTGAAACATGGTGGTGGAAACATTAAAATGTGGGGTTCATTTTCTGGACGTGGAGTGGGACCTGTGAGGAAAGTTCAGGGTAACAACATCAATACAAGGCAATATTGGAGGAAACGATGCTTCCCTATGCTGAGGAGCATCTCGCTACTATATGGACGTTTCAGCATGATAACGACCCAAAACATACCGCCCGTTCAGTTCAGTCGTTTCTTACCAGTCAGTCAGTATCGGTGCTAGATTGGCCAGCAAATAGCCCGGACCTTAACCAAATCGAGCACCTTTGTCACGAAATCAAGAAAAAAGTAGAAACTTATCGTACCACAATTTTAGATGAACTTAATGAAGCTTTTTGTGAGGCATGGGCAAACATTCCTGTCAAAACATGCCAGAAACTGATAATGTCTATGCCACATCGGTGTCAAGCGGTAATTACTAACAAAGGTTTTGCTACTGGGTACTGATTTTACACGTAATAAAATGGAACTGTTAAATATATTATAATACTGCAAATTATTAGTTTTATTTTACTCTATTTTTCATTATAGTTTACTGTCCTTAATTAAATGTCCAGCTACAGAATTATACCTTCAAATTGAATACATGTTCAACCTTTCATATTAAATACTTTTTTTTATTTATTTATTATTTTATTTACAGCCATTTAAAGCATAATAATCGGACCAAATTATGCAAATAATAGTTAGTGAGAAATCAATAGGGTTTTATATTTGTATGTACATAACCGGTTATTGTTCTTCACTATCTTGCATGTCCCTAATTAGTTGACCACGACTGTATATACTTACGTTACCGCCCTTTTGGTGTAGTCGGGTAAAAATAAATCATTGAAAGTATGTCAACAAAATCAATTTGCCTTATATATGATAAGGCTACAACGATTAGTGACGCCCGGTTGCTCTCTTATCTCTGTTGATGTACAAATGAGTATTTAAAACAATTAATTGTTATCCATCTGTCATATTCATCCTAGTTATTGCGCGGGAAAATTGACGTGTTTTCTTTTTAACTGGCTTTAATTATGGCAAAAGTGCTGGATTGAATGTGTTATCTGTGAAGTAAAACATCTAAAATTATAGTGAATAGATAACGTACAAAGAAAATTTGCATTTCATTGTAAGTATTTTAACGTAATATTTTTATAGTAGGTACACCAGCCGACTCGGGAAACTTCGTATCGCTTAGCATAAATTACATTACTAACAGTTGATAATAGAAAAATCAAAGTGTTTTTTCCTATTAGTGTTTTTGTGTGCGTGTATGTATGTTGGCTGTAGCATGGACGGAGAGATCCATTTTGGTACACATTATTTTTTTTTAATCTGACATGATCGTGATGGTTCTTAGCTACAATACAAATAGGTTTTTAATTTTGATGCTAGTTTTTCTTCATTGCAATGTCAATTTTTTTTATAATTTGAGTAATTTTATTTATAGATAAAATAAAAAAAGCAATAATTTTACTATTAAACAAAACTTAGAAACAAACAATTGGATGTATCTATTTTGTTTTCAAGGATAAGAAGCAGCTGATCCTCTTAATGACAAAAGATAACTGGTACCTATACACAACATAGACATAATTTTCGCTCGACTATCACATGTCTAGGATCTTAAGCTACGTGTGTTCTTTTTTTTAACTACTGATTGCGGGCACTAAAAAAGTATCTTCATGCCCACATCCCCGAAGGGGTAGGCAGAGGCACAACCAAGCCACTCACGACTAGCCGAAGACAGTAAGTCCCAAAATGTGATAGGTTGCAAGCCTATCGCCAACCGGGCACATATTAAAACCAATTCAGCAACATTCTATTTTTTATTTTTATTACATTATATTGGATATATATACATTATAATGGAGAATTGGAATATACATTTTTTATTTTTTGTTGCCCGACCCGGGAATTGATTTGCGGGAACTAACGCAATCGCCTCTGTGGTCTAGCGAACCGGGTGTTGGACTTGACTGCATGAGGTCCCGGGTTCGAATCCCAGGTCGGCCAACAAAAAGAGAATTAAATTTTTCCAATTTTCTAATAAAAAAAATGTTGGAAATGTGCCCAGTTGGCGATAGGCTTGCCACCTATCACATTATGGGACTTAGTGTTTTCGGCTATTCGTGGGTGCCCTGGTTGTGCCTCTGCTTACCTCTTCGGGGATATGGGCGTGAAGATGCTTACTTATTTATAAACGCAATAATTGCACAGATCGAGTAACATAACACTCGATCACTAAATTATCACTTACTGCCCTGGCTAAATTAGATTAACCTATATCACTACATTACCAGAAACAGATGATGAGATTGTCACGTCCCGGCGCGGACATATATTTGTAGAACGGTACAAGCATAGTTGATGTTTACGCATCGATATGTAACCACTTAAAAATATTGGTGTAAGATTATGTGATGGATGTTTTAGGGTTAGACGTTAACGAAGATTGAATACTAAATAGGCATTAAGATTTAAAAAACACCTCGTGTCGAAAGGAACGTTACTTAAATCAAAGCTTTGACCGTCTCGTTGGTCGAGTGGCTAGCGTATACAAGCGTATTGGTGTACAATCTACCGCGAGGCTCGGGTTCGATTCCCGACGAGGACAGGGATTTGTGTGACGAACATTTAGATGTCTGCATTTCCGGGCCTGGGTGTTTATTAAATTTATTCTGGTATCTATATAAGTATTTCTATGTATTAGAATCGTTGACTAACACCCATAGCACAAGCATATAATTTTCTTACTTTGGGGTTAGATTCAATTTGTGTAACTTTTCCAGAGATATTTATTTATTTATTTAAGACTTGCGCCGAACCGCTTACAGCTGTAATGAGTTAGACTGTAACTTTATTGTGTGGGCGTTAAGGTCATCTAGCCCACTAACTAACCGCAATGAAACTGCAAAAACGGGCTACTGAAATAGTAGGATTTCATTAGGTAGGAAATTATTCCGAAATGGTCCCACATATACGAGGGTGGATCCAAAAGTTCGTGGCCTAACTTACATGGAGCTATGACATCTTTTTAAAATCTATCCTCATTTGTTAGTATTTGTCATATTGATTTATTGTGCGCAGTTTCATTCCGATACTGCACAATATAAATTTTCTGTGATTATTTGTTTGAAGCAATCTGACGCAATTTTCAATAATGGAGAAAATTGAACACCGTGCAGTCATTAATTGCCTCAATAAAAAAGGCCTATCACCAAAAGACATCCATCAAGATATGGTGAGCAATTTAGGGGAGTATGCTCCATCGTATTCCAGTGTTAAGAAGTGGGTAGCTGAGTGTAAG
Organism: Calephelis virginiensis; assembly: GCA_002245475.1. NCBI lineage: Eukaryota > Metazoa > Arthropoda > Insecta > Lepidoptera > Riodinidae > Calephelis > Calephelis virginiensis. Next base: position 561,355 of record NJDC01002735.1, on the reverse strand, counting down.
CGCGTTCGTGAGAGCATTAAAGATGATCCTAGGAGTGGAAGGCCTACATCCTCTACCACGAAAGAAAATAAATATCCCTGGACAAGTTACACAAATTGAATCTAACTCCAAAGTAAGCCAATTATATGCTTGTGTTATGGGTGTTAGTCAACGATACTATTACATAGAAATACTTAAATAGATACCAGGATACATTTAATAAACACCCAGACCCGGAAATGCAGACATCTAAATGTTCATCACACAAATGCCTGCCCCCGTCGGGAATCGAACCCAAGCCTCGCAGTTCGTCGATGCAGTTAGGCGAGTACGCTAGCCACTCGACCAACGAGGCGGTCACACATTTCGATACACAATTTCGTGAGACTGTTTGGAACTTTTTGAGACTGATCCCGAGGACTTTTTGTCTAGATTTGTTACTATGGATGAAAGCTGGGTTCACCACCATACTCCTGAATCAAAGCAACAATCCAAGCAGTGGAAAAAATCAGACTCTCTTACACCGAAAAAGGCTAAGGTTGTTTTGTCGACTAACAAAGTCATGGCTTCTATTGTTTGGGATGCGAAGGGCATTATTTTTGTAGATTATATACCGAAAGGGCAAACTATAAATTCTAGTTATTGTTGTAACCTTTTACGAAGACTCTGGGAAGAAATAAAAGAAAAAAGGCCGGGAATGTTGCGTAAGAAAGTTTTGTTTCATCAAGACAATGCACATGTTCACATTTCGGTTGAAACAATGTCTGTAATCCATGATTGTGGCTACGAATTGCTGCCCCACCCACTTTATTAGCCGGATTTAGCCCCCTCGGATTATCATTTATTTCCAAATTTAAAAAAACACTTGGGTGGCTCGAAATTTTCCACCAAAGATGAGGTAATAGTCGCAATAAATGACTATTTCGCCGACTTTCCGGAATCTTTCTTTTTTCGAGGGGATAAACAAGTTGCAGGTCAGGTGGAAGAAGTGTGTTGAGCTAGATGGAAACTATGTCGAAAAATAAAAATAAATTTAGACCCACTTTTCTTTCATTTTCTTGGTCGGGCTTAGAACTTTTGGATCGACCCTCGTATTATAGTCGTATAATACCTTCATATGTTATGGAAAATCGTTTTAAATATTATCCATTCAAATTAAAGAAATCGGTTCGTCTTTGTGTCATATTGGAATAAAAGGAAGTTATAAATGGTACATATACCAAATTAACATTTTTACAAATTTCATCTGTCTGTCTATTCCGGCTAATCTCTGAAACAGCTAGACTGATGTTGAAGGAACTTTCAGTGACAGGTAGCTGAGTATTAGAGTGTAACTTAGGCTTCAGATTTTTAAATTAACTAAATAAAATAAATTGTTTTATAGTAAAATTATACGCAGGCGAAGTCGCGGGACAGCTAGAATTGTGATGGAATAAAAAGTATGCTGAAAAGACAGCGCTTTTTCAGAAACATCAACATACTATTTTTAAATGTACAAACTTTGGCGTATCTGTATCCAAGCACTTATTTAATTAAGCAGATTAAAAGGTATTTAAATGAAAAGAAACATCACGAAAAATACGATACGAAATTTTTCAAATTAAATTAAGGAATAAAAGGCAGCAAGTTATAAATTAGGAAGTTGTTGAGGAGCTTTGTTTTTATAATTTAAATGAATATCTAGCCCTATTAATACATAAGACTGCCTCGTTGATCGGTTGACCAGCATCCGAGCCTAACTATACCAACCAACTGCGATGCTCGGGTTCGATTCATTTCGCATTCAGGCATTTTTGTGACGAACAATTAGACGTTTCATTTACGGGTCGGGGTGTTTATTAAATTTAGTCTAGTATCTATTCAAGTATTTGTATGTAATAGTATCTTTGACATAACAGAAGCATAGAATTTGTTAAAACAGAATTGGCTAAATTCAATTTGTATAACTTGCCCAATAGTATCTGTTTATGTCGCGGTTGGTCGTAACACGCTAGCACCTCCACCAACGAGGCGGTGATAGGTCATTATAGGTCGTTAATAGCTGCGGTTACCTACTTTACCAAATTTTAATATCTTCACATTCATATCCCCGAAAAGGTAGGCAAAGGCACAACTAGGACACCCACGACTAGCAGAAGACACTAAGTCCCACAAACCTATCGCCAACAGGGCACATATCCAATCCTAGGCCATGTTATTTCTGTTAGAAAATTGAAAATATGCATTTCCCATTTTTTTTGTTACTGTCCTAGGGATCAAACCCGGGACCTCAAGAAGTCAAGTCCGACACCTGGACAGATAGATCACAGAGGCACATTAAAGAACATAATAAACTAATTAAATTAAGTAAATAATATAATAACTAAAATAAATTTATGTCATAGGTGCATCGCTGTCCTGTGGCCGCCTAGAGGTACCTATTTATTTGCAAGCCTAAAGGATACCCTTTCCCACAGACCGGAATATGACACAGTCACTTTCGCAGGAATAGGTAAGACCGTGAATTAGGTATAACCCGTTCAAGTTGCTGCATAACACTTTACCACCAATTACATCCGTACATCACCACGAATTCCATAAAAAGTGGTTCAACAGCATCAGAATAACTTGGACAAATAATCATGTTACTGAAACATTTGCCATGTCATAGTATAAAAAGCATCTTCACCCCCATATCCCCGAAGAAGTGGACAGACGCACAACCAGGGCACCCCCGATTATCCGAAGACACTAAGTCCCACAATGTGATAGGCCTATCACCGTCCGGGTACATATCCAATCCTCGGCAACATTATTTTTATAAAAAAATTTAAAGTATACTTTTTATATTTTTTTGTTTACTTTTTGTATATTTTTGTTGCCTGACCCGGGTATGGAACCCGGGAGCTCGAGAAGTTAAGTTCGACGCCGGACCGCAAAAACACAGAGGCCCCATGTAAAAGACAAAATGTCCTTTATTATTTTATGGTACATATATGCAACACATCTTTATGATAAAAAGATGATTCACGTAAACCATTCTATATACCACGAGCTTGTGGCGGGCATCTTTGAAGAGACAAAGTTGCTTTTATGAGTCATGCATTAATTTATCGCCTCTGTGGTCTAGCGGTCCGGGTGTTGGACTTGACTGCATGAGGTCCCGGGTTCGAATCCCGGGTCGGCCAACAAAAAGAAAATTGGATTTTTCCAAGTTTCTAATAAAATAAATGTTGGTCGGGATTGGAAATGTGCCTGGTTGGCGATAGGCTTGCCACCTATCACATTGTGTGACTTAGTGTCTTCGGCTAGTCGTAGGTGCCTTGGTTGTACCTCTGCCTACCTCTTCGGGGATATGGGCGTGAAGATACTTTATGCATTTATTTATTACTAACACCGTGGCACTAGCAAGAAGATTTTAAAAACGAGTTTTCCAGATCGGTAGCACTGCCTTATTTTATTGTTGTCAAACATTGTTTATATCGAGTCAAAAGGTTTGATAAACGGTAATTACTTTACTTAGTTATTCAAAAACCTAAACATTCGAGTCTCAGGTTGGAAAGCTATCATTACCACATGAGAGACATGTATTTCCTCCCATTGAGAAACCCGTGTACGTATTTGCCTTCTAAACCATAAAATTCTTTCGTTCTATTTTCGACGCAGGTTTTATGAGGTTATCATATTTTTTTCTTTATTATCATATCTAGGCTGTGAGTTCCAGCTGCCAAAAAGTAGTAATAGCTAATTGAGGGAAGACACGCGACCGTTACTGGTTCAGGTTTGGGGTATCTTGCCAATTGTTTCGCGAAATGGAAAAATACACGAAACCATGATATTTTAACCAAGTTTTGAAAGAATGATGTTATCTAATTTTAATCAAAAACGAAATAGTAATGAATTTTGAGGAAGTTAGACAAGTCTGCAAGGATCATTATATTTGGCGCTTGATAGTATTTGCCTACCACGTTACCAGACTTAGCGGATATATATAAAATCAAAAGATGACCAGGTGGATTTTCTGATAGTAAGAAATTCACTAAAGACACCAAACGTGTTAATGGTGAGTTGCCAACCTGAGACTGGGATGTTAGGCCTCGAACAAAATTAAGTGTAGTTGCTAGAGATACCTTATCCTCCGAACCGAAACACGCTATCGGCAAGTGCTGACGTTATGACGGCACCAGTAGATAAGGTGGTGGTACATGTTACGGTGTTAGTGACGGTAAAACTAAGCTCGCCTTTTACTAGTTGGCTGACAGGAAGGCAGATGGTCTTTTTTGCAAAGGAGCTCGGTCCAACACGGGGAAAAAACTATTTGATTTTATTGTGATAGCTACTGGTGGTACTCCTGTGCTCCAACTAATTTTATTTTAGGAGCATGCTATCTTTACCAATAAAACAAAAAGTAAAGAGATGGAACGTTTTAGATTTGTCAGATTAGTTCGGACACATAAATTTATGATTTTTTTAATAAACTTTTTCCTTGGAATTGTTTAAGTGTCTGTAGAGAAGTCATGTACAAACTAATTTAACAGTACTAAATGTATTTTGTCTCTTTTTATAACTATAGTTGAAAGAAGAAACAGATAACTTCAAATTAGTTTAGTAAGTGGGAAGGAAAATTACTAGCACTGTCTCTTTTGCAAAGTTCTCTGTAAATCTTCATAAGTACGTCTGGCTCTTGCAAAAATCAGCCAGTTAGTTACTTTAGTCGTCTTATTTATAAATAAAGACTTAAGTAGGAGTAAAGTTTTTGTTATAGTCTGAATCAAATTATAATAACGACTGTAATACCAGATTGATTCTTGGAGTACTTTTATTTTTTCCCTGGTCAAATTACAGAAATTGATTTATTTGATATTTTCCATCGTCAGCGCTTGGTAAAACTTCCAAATATTCATATTTTTAAAAGAAAGAAACACTTGTACTATTTTACTTAACACTTATAATTTATTACTTTGTAATTAGTAGCCTACTATGATGCTGTATAATGCTATGATGCTGTATAAGCGAAACTGGTCGGCTACTAATTACAAAGTAATAAATTATAAGTGATAAGTAAAACAGTACAAGTGTTTCTTTCTTTAAAAATATGAGTACAGAAATTGAGTCTAACCCCAAAGTAAGCAAATTATATGCTTGTGTTATGGGTGTTAAACGGTACTTATGCATAGAAATACTTATATAGATACCAGAATAAATTTAATAAACATCCAGACCCGGAAATTATCCAGATCCAGAAATCAATCAGACCAGACATCTAAATGTTCATCACACAAATGCCTGCCCCATCGGAAATTGAACCCGAGCCTCACTCGTGCTTATCAATAAGACAGTAGCCGTTGTGTTAATAAACAAAGAGTGAAGTAGGA
>NJDC01002735.1:522385-532661 GCA_002245475.1 Calephelis virginiensis | reverse complement strand
AGGATTTGAACCTGTAACCTTTCGTCTCAAGCCGACGAATGCTCTAACCAATTGAGCTACTGAGGATTCAAGTCCCGTGGCGAAATTTTTAATTCCTTTCTAACCCTATATACTATAATACTAGGTTGAACCGTAGAATACTATTGTCTATGCTTATTAATAAGATGGCTAGTGTTCACCTCTAGTACGTGAGTGCTCCAGCTACTCTACCCTCTAAACTGGAACACGATATTATCAAGCGTAATATTATGATCCACTAGTCGGATCATGAAAAATGTATATGGGACTAGGGGGCTGATTTCGTATCATTTTAGTGATAATCACTGGGAAAATGTACATCAAATAACTGTCAAATGACGTGTTTTCTATTTGCTATTTTCTGTGATCAATATAAATATAATAGAGATAGCAAATACGAAACACGTCATTTGACAGCTATTTGATGTACACTTTACTCAGCGATCGTCACTAATATGATACTGGATAGCTCAGTTCTAAATAATTATTTACCCTCCAAAAAAAGAACTATTCAAATCAGTTCATTATTGACGGAATAAACGCGCTACAATCACACAAAAAAATCGTTAATTTGTTACTTTTTCCGTTCACTACTATACTTCTGAGTGATATTTGCTAGTGTTGTATTATCACAGGCAGTCTGGCCGTCTAGACATGTCTGCTCTGTCTGCAGATTTGCTCGCAGGAGTGTCCGTCTTATAAATTCCTAGCTTTAGATGTGGTGATGGCTACACATGTAGGTAGTATACTATAACCATTTACTTACTTTGAAGATAAATTTATATAATAATAATAATAATATTATATAAATTTATATAAAATAATAATAATATATTATTATTGCTATTCATATAATTTGTCCAAAGGTATAAAGCTTGCAAAAATATTTTTCATACAAAGCGTTTATTGAATCTGTTTATTGTTTTGTTTTCCGCTGAGCAATGACCTGTAACAGACAGATTAAACTGACAATTCGTTAAAATTTAGTATCCAAAAGCGTCATAAATACAAATTTCACCATGCGAATTCGGAAAGCGATAAGAGCGATTCTTGCAAGCGCTTGGTGTCACGTTTTATCATAATTTATTATGCGTTTGCTCAAATTGTGGTACAATGTGTTTTGGACCTTATTTGCATAGTATTATTGCCAGCAAATTACACCTAGAATATATTTGGTAACTTCACAGGAATTTAAAAATTTTTAGGACGATTTTATTTATCTATTATTAAATTTATATGATCCTTTTCTACCATATGGAAAAAAAAATATGGGAAAGCTTACTGGAAACTTTAATGCACATTGAAGATAGAAAATAAAATGGAAAGTCAAACTCGCCACTGTCAGTTATATTACAAAAGTATATTGAGAGCCGCAAGAATATTTGACTGAAATGCCCAAAATACCACTATTTTTTTTTTCACAAACACAGATTTACACAGATTTTTGTAGTAGATTTGTATGAATGGCAAAGCTGTATTTGCGATTTTTATATGTGTTATATATGTCAAAATCTGTTCACTGTGTTTAGATCAAACCAACTTTGGTAAAAGAATTCGGTATAATATATTCGAATACGCTTATTTTTTTTACTTTTTTAAAAAAAAAATTTACTTTTTTTTTTCTTTTTTTTTTATAAACCTATTGACAATAGGGGTTCCACGTGGATTAAAACATTGTTGTAAACATTTGTTTGCATCCCTGAACCTATCCCAACATGGAACGTAAATGAAATCCAAATTTTCAGTTTTTTCAAACAAATATTCCAACGGCTATCTTTTGGAAGTCGTGATTGGGGCCTTATTATAACCGTCTGGATGATGCTAAAATATCCCGCATCTACAGATTTTATGAAATTCCATGTACAGTAAGATATTTTTTTTCTGACATTTTTGTAAAAAAACATGTTATAGAATTTAATTGCTCTTATATGGAAATGCTCTTTGGAAATAAATTTCAATTTTGTGATCCTAATACTTTGGAAATAAAGTGACTGTGAAATTTGGACAGACAGAAGAACGTGTTGAGTCTCTAGAGATTCCATTATAATTGGGGTTAGTTTCATGATTCGGCAACAGTTACCTCCTAGAGGTCTAGACTACTGAAAGTAACAAATATTATACCAGGTCTTTAACATATTTAAAGACCTAGTATAATGACGTAAATTGGCATTTTGCATGGGTCGAATGAAAAAAGTCGAATATTTTTATATTAAGAACCTAAAACTTATTAATTTGTTAAGTTCATTTATTATGTTCAGTAGTCGGACTTGACTGCACGAGGGCCAGGGTTCGATTCCCGGGTCGGGCAACAAAAATAAAATTGGATTTATCCAATTTTCTAATAAAAAAATGTTGCTCGGAATTGGACATGTGCCCGGTTGGCGATAGGCTTGCCACCTATCACATTGTGGGACTTGGTGTCCTGGGCTAGTCGTGGTTACCCTGGTTGTGCCTCTGCTAACCTATTCGGGGATATGGGCGTGAAAATACTTTTTTTTAAACTTATAGTTTAAACATACGACTCTATACCTACGTATATCCCTCAATAAGTTTTAGTTTCTATTTAACCATGTATCGGTGAAAAGAAATGATAAAGTTTTTGTAGCTGATGACGAATCTATGTGACATATAAAATTGGAGAACAATTGTTACTGTATGTTCAAAATGTGTCAAGAAGAGGTAGCAGACAAAACATTAACAGAAAAAAATGAATGTGTTATAAGATAGTTTGAACGCAGTTTTTGGCCCGTATTGGTCGGTCCCTTGCCGTTGAGTAGAATATGTAATTAGCCTCTCTGACAGGCAACTAGTAAGCGGCGAGCATTGGTTAAATATAAGTCTAGACCAGAGGTTAGCAATTTTTTTTGACCGCGGGCCAGTAAATTAAAATAACTCTTGAGGCGGGCCGGTTAGTTTAAAAACACCTAAAAAGAGCTGTAAATATAACGTTGAACAAAGATAACACAAGGCACTTTTTTATTTCACAAATACAATTAAAATAAAATCGATTTATGAAGTCTTAATCTATGAAATTCTAATATATATGTTTGAAGTATATATTCAGTATCTTAATTGTTCAAATTAAAATAGTCTTAAATTTTCAAATACTATTTTTTTAAAGAGGTTTATATTTTTTTTCTGAAAAAAAAAACGCTCGGTGAGCCGGACTAAAACCTCTTACGGGCCGAATGCGGTCCGCGGGCCGTAATTTGCCCACCACTGGTCTAGATCAACAAGACCACTGGTGGAAGAATGATGTACAGCAACTTGCCTGGGTAGGTCGACCTCCCTATTCCTGCTGCCATAGTGACTTATACAATGGATTTAACATTAAGGCCGGAAGACGACGTCGCTCCTGTAACATCTATGATGTCTATTAGGCCACGGTTGTCTCTTATCATCAGAAGACCCGCGGGATTGTTCGCTAAGCTATCACATAGCAAAATTACTTTGAAATTAGCTTAGCAAAATATTAACATTTTCATTATTCACTTCGCTGTTTCAATATAAGCAAATAGATGAAAATCATTTATATCGTTACTTAATCCAGGAATTTACGTTGGTAAATTTGTTCACGTCTAAAATACATGAATGTAATAATTTTGCCAATTGGTACGTACGTGCTGAATTCTATGGTTTGGTATAAACAAATATTTAGCAGATGTGGCGCTCTAATTCAATTTTGAATTTCGAATCCGTATTTATCTAAGTATACTTGTTAAAACGTTTTCAGTTTTGGCGCCAACGAGAGAAAAGATGGTCAAAGTTTTTTCATAATTATTGAATTTCGTGTTGATATTCAGTGAAATTAGTCAATTTTGGTGGCATTTTGTACAATTTTGTTCAGTGAAAGTACACAAATGAAATAATCATGAAGAAATTAGCGTATCGTGTATTTCCCCATTGCCGCCAAATCTCATTACATGAGCTTGAGTAATAAGGCCACCGCTTTACCCAAGTCCCTGACATGACTTACTGACGACTTATGACTGATGACTAATTATAATCTACTTGACTAATGGTAAAATACTAACGTGAAGGCCAAAACCTAAAGAAAGAAAGAAGAAAACGTTTTGAAAGAGTTTGGATGGGAAATAAGCGGTAAAAAAAACTTCCTGATGGGAAAACTCATATCGCATTTACACTAACAGCTGCACTTAGAGACTTCAAATAACGTTTTATCTATCATTAAAGCACAATTTTCTATTGCAAATGTCGAGTTAATGCCTGATTTAAAGATAATTGATGTCATAGTATACGACTTCAAATTTAATACTGGATCGTCGTCAACCGACTGATAGGTGTTAAGTTTCTTGCGTTAATAATTTTGGCGGCTATCACACCATTCACGTCAATGGTGAGTAATGACAAAATTAGTCCGAGATAGGTAAGGTGATATTACCAACGTTCTACTCAAACGTGCTACGTAGGCGAGTTGAAATTATCGTCACGGTGCTAGTGACAAAAGTTGTCATGACATGTATTAATAACTGTTGCAATCTAAGAACAGCAAAACTGCAAAAACCTTTTTCGGTTTCAATGCTGTATTATCTCATTACACAAAAATATAGTATTTTTCTCGATTTCCCTGGAATTCCATCATTAAATCCAGACTTGGGGGCAATGGTACCACAATGTGGGTAAGCCTTATCAAATAAAAATATTAGTAGTAGCCCGTCTTCACGCCCATATCCCCGAAGAGGTAGGCAGAGGTACAACCAAGGCACACACGACTAGCCGAAGACACTAAGTCCCACAATGTGATAGGTGGCAAGCCTATCGCCAACCGGGCACATTTCCAATCCCGACCAACATTTTTTTTTTTTACTAGAAAATTGGAAAAATCCAATTTTCTTTTTGTTGGCCGACCCGGGATTCGAACCCAGGACCTCATGCAGTCAAATCCAACACCCGGACCGCTAGACCACAGAGGCGATGATAAATAAAATAAAAATATAGTTTTCAAAATCCATTCCCAAAGACGAAGAAATCGATTAAAATACATAAAAATATGGTAGTTGAATTTTTAACCTCTCCTTGTTTCAAAATCTTATAATCGGTTAAAAATAACTAACAAAAGCAAAAAAAATATGAATATATTTTATCTACATAGATAAAGTTTTAACTACTAAAGCTAGAACTAGGTGTAGCAAGGGGCTTTCTCCATTTCAAAAAAATCTACCCCGTCCACTGCTATTCGTCGAGCAATAGATACATTTTACCGTTCACATTTTAACTTTTTTATATTTTCAATTTTCTAATAAAAATAACGTTTCCCGAGATTGGATATGTGCCTGGTTAGCGATATGCTCGCCACTTTTTACATTATAGAACTTGGTATCTTCGGCTACTCGTGGGTTTATTATGCCTTTGACTACCTCTTTGGGGATGCGGGCGTAAAGATACTTAGCTTACTTGCATTTTAACTTATAAACTTTACATTTTGTTTTTTCTTTGTACCCAACATTAAAGTTTAAATGCAGTAAAGCAGCAAAAAAAAGCTATTCCAATTATATTATTATCACGTCCATTTGACTTTGATGCTCCAATGATTCCAAGATGATCCCACATAAATTTTATTACGGCTAGGTTTGAAATTTGTAATAAACGAAAATTTTGCACTAATGAGTAGGTATAACTCATACACCACTAGTCTGATTACGACCTACCTCAGAATGACATCTCTTTTTAAAAAAGAATTATCGTAATCTGTTCATTATTAATTGATTAATTATGTAATAAACATACAAAAAAGACTATAAAACGACTATAATATCAACTTAATTTTACTCCTACCTTAGTCCATGTTTAATAATAAGACGTTTAAGGCTTCTTTCTTCTTTCTTTAGGTTTTGGCCTTCACGTTAGTATTTAGCCAGTAGTCAAGTAGAAATTTGCATAGAATTTTATATCAATTTCAATTAATTTTAATTAGTCATCAGTCATAAGTCGTCAGGAAGTCATGTCAGACTCTTTGATAAAGCGGTGGCCTGTTTACTCAAGCTCATGTAATGAGATTTGGCGGCAACGAGGAAATACACGATACGCTAATTTCTTCATGATTATTTTATTTGTGCACTTTCACTGAACAAAAATGTACAAAATGCCACCAAAATTGACTAGTTCAAAAATTCCTCTTGTACAGTCTCTTATACTCCCAATTCTTGATTATGGTGATGTATGTTTCCTTGATGCTACAGAATCTCTCCTAAATAAATTGGAGAAGCTCCAAAATTCGTGCATCCGATTTATTTTTAATCTCCGTAAATTTGACCACGTCTTCATGTTTAGAGTTCAACTCAAATGGCTTCCTATACGACTCCGCAGAAATTTACATATTCTATCTCTCCTATATAATATTCTGTACAACCCGTCAGCTCCCTCATACCTGCGGGAGCGTTTTAGCTTTCTGCACTCTACTGATTCCCCATGTCGCTCCAACCGTAGCTCTGTACTTCGTTTTCCCGCTTCGCACTCTAGTTGTTATTCTAAATCTTTTACTTTCCAATCAATCAAATTGTGGAATTCCCTTCCTACCGTGATTCGTGACAGCCCTTCTTTACCTACTTTTAAGAAAAGATTGAAGGAACATTACTTATCGTTGACACAATAACATACTCATATATTATCCTACTAAGATATTTTAATAATTATAATTGTACCTGTTTTTTATTTACACACTTTTTTAGTATATTTTTATTTATTCGTTCTAAGTATAGCTATAGTTAATTGTTTTGTACACGATGCCTTCCATTTTATTTTCACAGCTTAATTTTTTTTGGGTTGGCTGGAAGAAATTTCTTTAGTTAGAGATAAGCTCGCCTTTTGTGCATTTTTAACTTCTCGTGTATTTTGTGTATTTTAATTTTTGTGTGCAATAAAGTGTTAAATAAATAAATAAATAAATAGTTTCACTCAATATCAACACGAAATTCAATAATTATGAAAAAACTTCGACCATCTTTTCTCTTGATGGCGCCAAAACTACCATTTAAGTCTTAGAAGATAATTTCAACATTTAGGACACAAACAACAAACATAACCGTTCACTGCATTTCGATGTCAACTGACAATTTGCCAGTGATAAATTCCCTTGTGGGTATACTTCGCCTTCGCAATCCTTTGTTTACGGCGGCAGCCTATGTTAAGTAGTGGCAAATGCAGCGGTGTGATACGAAAATCTTTTACACGTGTGTGTGTGTGTGTGTGTGTGTGTGTGTGTGTGTGCGTGCGTGCGTGAGTGCGTGCGTGCGTGCATGCGTGCGTGCGTGCGCGCGTGTGTGTGTGTGTGTGTGTGTGTGTGTGTCGCGCGCGCGTATATACAAACGCTATGGCAGTATAATACCTTATGAGAGCAATTTCGATGCCATTTCTTTTTATTTGAAAGCTGGCGTGATCGAGATTTTTCTTAGCTATTGCGGATATATTTTCTGTCCTTTTAAAAAAACGAAATTCTACAATTTTATTTTTTAATTAAAACAAGATGATTTAAACTGTAGATATTAAAATTATATCCAAAACATGCCGCGGTTTAACAGCTGCTAAGCGAAAGTTCCGCATTATCCGGAAGGCTTAGTTTTAAACTGGCAACTCTGTGTGGCATTATGAAACTTTGTCCACTACAGTTCATAAAGTGAAATGATATGTAAAATTGCGTTTGAAAATTCTTGGGCTGTTATAATTTCATTTATTTTATTGTTACAAGATGAAAAAGAAGTAAGCAATAGTCATGACAGTTAGAAATATGCAAAACATGCTTAAACACAATAAGGATGTGATAGCTATATTTTTTTTTAGATTTGTGTACATGTGATTCTGTAACTAAACTGTATAGTGTTATGTTCGGGCTGAGCACTCTGCTCGGCCCACAAAGTTCGGTGAAGTTGTAAAAAATCGTAAGATTAGCAACCAGTTAGTCATTAAAAAAAAGTGTTATGTAATAATTAGTGTACTTAATAATTAATAATTAGTGTATGTTAATTAGTGTAAGTCAGTAAGGTAAAAATGGATATTCCAGTGTTATATCACGACAGAAGAGTCAAAGGCCTGAACAAGATAGAAGATTGAAAACTAAACTTGTAAAAGAAAACGAAACATTAAGATATGAGTTTATATAATATAATAAAACTAGTATAAGAGATAGAGGAAAAACAAAAGGTTACTAAAAATAATTCATACTTAGTTCTGAAAGTTTTGGCGACATCGTGAAAAAGATGATTTTGGCATTCAACGTCTTAATTTTATAACTTGTGTGTAATATGTAATGTTGTTCAAGGATATGACATAATATTACAATAAAAGAAATTAACTTAAGAAAGAAATTAATTATTAGATGAAGCTCAGCAGCGTATGCTGTTAAGAAAATGAGACAATTAACTGATGTTGAAACCGCTATTATTATTATTATTATAAAGGTAAAAAACAAGATAATAAGAAACTAAAGAAGTGAGTTTAGAATAAACAACAAGAAATAGAATTTAATAACACTGATTGTTGTTTTTTAATTTTATCCCAGTCGGGGAAAGGCAAAGGATCTGTGTCCATACAGCCACGTCTTCCGTATTAATAAATCTTTTTCTTGTTACATATTTTCAATGTATGTCTTCCATATTAAATATTTATTTAAGTCATTAGTCACTATTTACATAGTCTTGTCTGGGTTTTGAGTAAAGCGGTGATTTCGTTACACAAGCTCGTTTATGAGATTTGGCGGCAGCGAGGAAATTCACGATACATTAATTTCTTCATGATTATTTCATTAGTGCACTTTCACTGAACAAAATCAAACTAATTCCCACCTAAATTAACCAATTTTACTCATATTTTACACTAAATTCAATAATTGTGAAAAAATTACGACCATCTTCATTCACGATGGCGCCAAAACTCTTAATAACACTGAAGACATGGCAGCATGGCCAAAAGGTCTTAGCCGGTCCCAGAAAGGTACAAAAAAACATACTTGTTAAAAATGCTATATATGCTAAAATAAATGCATATGCTAAGAGGCTAAGACTTTTTAACATTAAGACTTTTCTAAGTTTGTTTGTGATTACAATAGATTTATTCAGATTATATTTTTGTGTAGATCAGCGTTATAGTTAGTTAAATCTATTATCTGCTACCATACCTAACACCGTGTGACCAGAAAATGACTGCAAAAACATAGTTCATGGGTGCTGCATAAAACTCAACAGTAATGCTGCAGTAGCTTTGCGGTATCTTGATACGGAGGTGGACTTGACTTCTTGAGGTAAATCGGACCTTCAATCTCCAGGTTAGACAACAAAAAATATATTTTCAACTTTCTAATAAAAATAACGTCACCCGGGATATTATGTTACGTTGTTTTATACGTTATCCAATAAGTATTTTGAATAATAAAACAGTGGATAGATTGTGTTTACTTGAGAGCAAATCCTCAGATATTTGGTAGTGCTATATTGTAAACTATATAACAAATACGCAAGTCAGTTGGAAACACTACATAACAACTTCCTCCAGCTTACTGAACTAAGTTGAGTACAGCCCGCGGCGAGGTGCGCATACAACTCGGAAATCCGAGATAGCTCCTTGATTTCTAATATCTTTGTATAGTTTGGGATATGTACAAGTTATTTCTAAGTTGCGAATGACACATGTGTTGAGGTTTAGATTATGTGTTAAATTTTCTATTGATATAAAAGGTACAACTCCACATTTAATTTTTTCTAATATGTACTATGGGAATTTAAAAAAAAGAAGAAAAAAATGCTAACAAGAAATGAAGAAATCGTGACTTTTGATGGAAATTATTTTTTTGTTATGTTCTTAGCAATATCCTGTAGTTATAACGAAAAACTAATAACTTTTACAGTATATTTTGTTAATAAATAGTTTTTACACTTGAATAAATCTTCGGGATACATTTTTAGATGACATCTATATGTATATAAAATAAAGTAGTGATAGTTATACTATTTATAACTCAATCTATAACCGATTTGGCTGAAAATTGACGGGGAGGTGGCTTAAAATGAAGAAAAGGACATAGGATACTTCTTATCCCATTCGACTGGAGGAAACTAAGAAAACAGCATTTTAATTTTTCCCATTGAAACTGAACGAGCATGACAATGACTAATAATAGTAATTCATAGACTGTACATGCACTAACACTGCATCCTTTTACAGTCACATAATAACGTTTATTTACGTTAATTATATTTACGTTTAAAAACAATGATTTGTAAGAACAATGCTTTTTTAAAAAAATTCA